>QNGE01001227.1:0-12719 GCA_008508345.1 Paragonimus westermani | reverse complement strand
TCTCTCTCTCTCTCTCTCTCTCTCTCTCACCCCGACCCCGAACGATCCACTCGTGTCACCCACGCAATCGATTGGGTGACTGCTTGTCCTATCTATGTCTCATTCACTCGTGTTCGATAGGGCCATGCGCCATTGCCGTCACGTGTTCTAATTCTACTCTGGTCCGACTACGTGTCAGGGCTGGCAGTACAACGTAGATCTAAATTACAACAGTTTTATTCACGAGGACTTACATCTTCCTTATATATTTGACCTGCAATGTTTTATGAAAATTCGTCCCATCACACTTCGCCTCATTGCCACATAACAATTACATGCATCTATTAGTCTCCAGTTAATTTTACTTGGTTTTCCCAAAGACTACGACACTCCCAAGTGAATGAAATGGTGGCTTGGGATCTTTGAAGAAATGTTAGATATCCGAGTTCACTGGAATGCACGCTCTCATTGTTCGGATCAATCGTCCCTGAGATGAGTACAATTACTGACCTAGGGCAGAGAGATCCAGCTAATTCACATTGATGGCTCGGTAGTTTGTTGGTAAGGCGTGCGTAGCTTGATGTTCAGACAAAGGTGTTTTTAGCTTTCTATTGACTATTTTTCTCCACCTCCTGATCACATGGCAGTTGTGCCCCAGCTTGTTCTGCTAATGTCTTGTTTGTTATCGTGTTTTCCATAGCGATAATGCTGGCAGTTGTTCGTTTTCATAAAAATACCCGTGCCATACGGTTATAATCGAAATACCACGGGGCATCCGATTACTGATGAGTTTATTAATATGAAAAGAATCCTGAGACAGCTGGAACCTTTCCAGTGATTTGAAACTAGTGGCGACACAAACTGATCTAATGTGAACCATCGCTCCACGAACAGAGGCACTACAACGAACTGTTTGTGACATATTGACGGACCGCGGACAATTACGTTCTACTGTATTCCGATGTACAGTCTTTAAGTGAGAGTATGAGGAACGCAACTTCAACGGGCACTTAGCACCCTTGTGTAGATAGCTCAAGGATATCGATCTGCTTTTGCAATTCCGGCCATCTAGCAGTCCGTCGATTCATCTACTGTAACATTCACGAAAGCAACATGGAAGTTTGTGATTAACATAGATTTTATCGGCTTCGTCACGTTCTTGCCGCAGCCAGACACCGGACATTTTTGTTGACTCGTCTTGAACCTTACGCGTGATAGCTGACATCGTGAATGTTTTCCCAAGTTTTCGAAGTTCGAAGTTTGTCGACTATCAAAAAATCGCTTGAAGACCAGACACGTTATTATTCTGCGAGATGCCGTTCTTATTTTGTTTCGTTTTTCATGTTAAGTCATCCCGATGTAGCAATTCTTAGTTGAGTACATAAAAGATCTGACTCGGAATGCGCATCCGCTGAACCATAACCATGTTTATGCAACATTTTTCACCAGCCTTCGTTTCGGTTTTAATCTATCCTAACTAGTAGTCAGACGGGTTTTCTTCTGCACTTTGCGCACATAGGAAAATCGGCTATCCAGTTGTGGCAGTGTTAACGATGTAGGTGTCTTGATGAATGGATCGGACAGAACGAAACGTTAAGAGTACGTTGTGACACCCACGGTTTTAACAACCTTGTCCAATTTTCCTCAGGAATATTGCATTCAAAATAGTCAGTTCAACAACAACAACAACAACAACAGCGAAAACAACAACATAACGCATTTTCCTCGACCATTATCACAACTAGGGTGAGATGGGTGTCGATGCGTTACTTGTGTTGAGAATTTTCCAACGGGATTCTTATCTGTGAGTACTTTTAACACTGATTCATTATGGACTATTTGCAGCAAGCTTGTCACGTCCGAAATCTGTAGATCACCTAATGGAAACCTGAACAGTAGTTCAGTGTATGTCACATGTCAGTGAGTCTTATATTCTACTGTGTAGAATCTTAAATATCTAGTCCACTATGTTGTGGCTTGATAATATAATAATTAGGAGAACAGTGTGAATTACTGCAATATCCATAATCTTCCAAATATTTTTAGTATATTAATGCTCGAGAGAAACTGTATCCCACCATTCCTTTAGAGTAAAACACAGACAGTAATCTTCAAGTAGCTGCGATGACATTTTCCTGTTTTAACCTGTTATCGGCTGTGAGGCCTGACAGCTGTGATTGCAGGACTGTTTTCGACAAATTCTTATCTTAGGCTGTCATATCAAGTAACAGTAAGGGGAGTTATTGATAAGAAGTGGTACAAGGGTAAGGTGACTGGGGAGAACACAATCAAGACTTGGTTGTGGTTAGGCTCTCAATGAAGGTAGGTTTTAAGAAGTCACTGTTAATTCGGGTAAGTTCGGGGGGACGGGATCACATTGCCTCGTGAGCAGAGTGTACGCGTTTGGCCATGGTAATCCCAGGGTGTGAACGAACTTTTATTGAGCACACTCATCCGGCTGACGTAATCGGATTGCAACCGCCTGGGCCATGGACAGGCTACTGCACTCGACCCTCCGTAACACCGCAGCCGTTGCAGGGTAGACGATGCGAAACGCTCTCTCCATGTCTGTTCGGCGGTCGCAGTCAACCAGGTAGGTCAGAATGGAACAATTAATGTTCTTTGTTGTTCCGGAGTGAGGGCAAACTAGACCTAGTTCACGAGTTCTCTCCGATAAACGCCTAGTGCTGAGACCAATATATGCTGAACCACAGGAAGAGTCAAGTGAATAGATCAAAAATGACGCATTACTGTTAGGCATTATCTTTCAGAATGAGTGGCACTGTCCGTTTTGAGTGGAACGTTACGACAGCATAGTAGGTGCTACCGATCGCATCAGTTAGTTGACGCGTTATCAGCTCGGCTGCTGCGTCACCTCTGAACGGTAAAGTTATATAGTTCTTTTTTATCAACTGTGTTAATTGGGGATTACACTGCTTTCTCTTGCATGTTTCTGATGATGAATTTCTCAGCATGAGCGTTACTGGAAAGGATGTCCTGTAACACGCTCAACTCTAATTCCATCTTAACTTCCGTACAGATTCGTTTTGCTCCATTTGTCAAGCAGCCTACAAGGTCCCGTTTCAGACTACTCGGCAAATAACTGTGGAAATGTAGATAATGCCCACCCCAGTTTTCTTACCTATATGCACTCCGCTGTAACGATCCGTCTGATCTGAGCGTTAGTGCTGCATCAAAAATTGCATGTAGTTATTGTGCTAAACAGTAAAGGGTACGTTATTAACTACCATTTCGTTAATAATCTTTGGTCTCTTGTTGACTTCACCAAAAGTCGCAAAAACTGGAAATGGAAATCTTAACCGGGAAACAGTAAAATGCAAGCATTCAACTTTATGAAAATGCCGCATTCATTTATAATAAATCAACAAACACACTGTTACCTATTGTTCAGGGCAAACCTAGATGATGGGGCGATTTAGATTATTTCAAATCGAACGCCCTTGAAGCTTTTGTATTCAGATGAGACTTCCGACTAGCCTACTTCGAAGGGAAGCCCTAGGTTCGAGTTTCGCTTTTGTTGGAGCTCCTCAGTAGTGCATGTCGTTGTCCGGATCGGACTTTTGGATCCCGATTCCCGTGCCTGTGAGACTAGCATGTTAACCGGAACGCCAATAACTTCAAAATAGTTGAATTATCATATCCAAACGCTCAACCACGTTATGTGAATAGTGTTCAACGTGCCTGTTTCAAAAACAGCCTAAATACAATCGCTCTATTCAGTCTGATCGATAATTGGGTGAACAAGACCTCTAATATATAGTGAAGTTACCGTGTGCATCGAACCAACTAAGCGTGTTATGAGTGTTTAGTAGGAGTTCGCGTGGTTAAGATTTATCGTTTAGTTAATCAGTCCTTGCTAGCTCAAGTGTTTGGTTCCGGCCGAGGAATAAATCGCATTTGGGCCAACGACCGCCGAGGAAAAAACGCGATAAACATAAGAGAAAACGCTGTTGATGGCCAAAAAAATTATAGTAGCTAGACTCTTTGCTCTACAAAATGTAATCGCTGAACGATTGACAACGGCCTTCTGAGTAAGCGAATCGCTTGAAAGGGTTGGGCGGAGAACATGAAGCATTTATTTACAGTGTCATACTGGATGAAGTCTCTCACTCCCAATCGATAAGAACTGTTAATAAGCAAAAGAATTTAATATGAGGTGTTCAGCTTTTCAGCTTTATTCACGTTTATCAGTTGCATGTCATGATGATGAACATTGGATGATTCCTGTAGCTGACTTTCGAATTAGAAGGTGATATGATTGTCGTTGAGATTACACACACCCGGTCACTGATTAGCAATCGTACAAGGTTAGAAGTGGGCCAATCCGGGGTAAGCATAAGCTACTTCGCACCAACACTCATAAACCGTCTTTCTGTGCAAAGTTAGTCGTGGTATTTTGGTAGAATTTTCCGATATTTCCTCATACTATTCACTTCAAATAACGATGCCCGAGTGTGAATGCTTGCGATAGTGTTGAAAATAGTTGACCTCACTTTCTAGTCTGTTGTTTGAACTATCTGTTAGCATCGACAAGTTTGGTTTGATAGAGGTTCACATATAGAAGGCTAACCAAAAACCTAATGCAACATCCATCCTAAAAAAAGTTTCCGAAATTTTCCGTGTTCACCTCTGTTCACCTCTGTTTTAACGCGTATCTTCTTAAACAGAGACCTCTAAATTAGAGCTTTTAATTTGCAAAGTTATCGTTGATTCAAAAGGCAACGTGCATCTAAACTGATCGCGACTGTAAGAGATAAAAATAAACCTAGTGTTATTGTCCTTTAATGGTTATTCTTGAGTAGCCTCGAAATCCGTCTACTCAAACGTTGGTCCTTCCGCATCCCGACCACTTCTACAATGGAGACATCTGTATAATTGAAGCTTTGCTTTTGCGTGCATTGTTCCCATAGAAAATCATTTGAGCGCAATCATTTGAGCGCTCATCATGTAAACCAAAACCACTTGGGGATCTTGCGTTTGACTAAGAATGATAGCACAAGGTTTCTACCTGGCCACAAAGTTGTTGCATGCAATTCTTTAGTACGAAGGCGTATCTTTCCACCACCCTCTAAGGCCTACATATCTATGGGGTTCCGGGTTAGTTCAACGTTTATGTTGTATTAGAAGCTGCTGCCGCACGCCCGTCTACACTAATCCAGTGCGCGCAAGACTATTCTCATTTATATTATCAAAACGGGGCATCCTTCGCCTTACAAGAGAATTCACTTAATGATGAAGCATTCACCGTTGGTCATAAAATTGAACGAAAGCTGATCACGTTGGTGATCAGTAAAAGAACTGATGAAGAATATAGATAATATTTTCTAGTGACACGACGAACTGACCAACAGGGAATGGGATCACGCCGTTAAAGGACGGATCCACTTTTCCCTCAGCAATTTCTTTCTGTGAAAAAATAAGTAGGGCATCTCCTTCTGGCGGACTACTGCGAGATAATCCAACAGCACTGACGAAGGCACTTGGGTAAGGTACACAGTTTGTTTCTAAAGGATAAACCATTCTTCCAGAGACTACTGTTTGGCGTTCCAGGATTTAAATAACCATAACACATGTTGTATTTGTAATATTGTATCTTAAGTAATGTATTTCGTTACAACCGGTCGCTTTATCAGGTAAGGAACGGACTACCAGATTAATTCAAACTAATTACAGGAAGTGTAATTGTTTTGGGCTACTTCCGAGTAATGAGTAGTACGATGTTGCATTCTCAGGTCATAGCTCAGACCCTTATTTCTGAAATTTTCCTCCGCAAAGAGAACAATTATATCATACCTCAGGAAGGGTAGGTTGTTCCAGTCCGATTTTCCCATTTGAAAAGCTGGTGGAAGTCATTATGCAGGTTATCTCATCATTAGCCCAACCCAGCAAACGAACTAGGGTGGCATCGGTGAATTGGAAGTCGAAGTTCGACTTCAAGGGTTTATCAACATGAATTTCTAACTAAATTTTGTGAATGATGTGGCTCTATGGGGTAAACTGTCTACCACGTTACCTTCGACTTTATTGTCAGACGGCCTTAATCGACCACCGTGGCACGCGCCCACACATTGGCTCGAACAGTGATTTCTTCGTTGTTATTTGTGGCGAACAACAGTGGGCCAACAGAATCACTGGTAACGTTTCCTCTCAGGTTCCTCCTTTCACCGCCAACCACTCTTTGATTATGTGATTGTTTATTTCAGTCAGTCCATTTGATCGGAAATAATATGGTGTTTTGCAAACTTTCTTGATTCTCAGGCGCTCAAAAAAGTTTCGAAATTCTTCACTTTCGGAGCACGAACCTCGATCAGTCAATATGCTTCGCGGTATTCTGTGATCTTCAAGAAATACGTTTCACCACTGTCCCGCACACAGTGATTGCACGCCAGTCTGATATAGCGACTGTTTCGAACCATCTTGTGAGTTGTCTAGCCATGAGTACGGTGTACTGATTTCCTTAAGTGGCTACTGGAAATGGCTTCATCACGTCCACCTATCATAATTCCCTAGATACGCTGGGCGGGATTAGTTGAATGATACACCTATTCAAGTGGTTAGTGCCCCTTAGCAGCTGACACTGTTGGCACGACCGTACGTAATTGCTAACATCATCGTTCATTCCTGACCAGTAAGCACTATTTTTGAGCATTTTGCCAGCCCGTTGACACTCTGTATGAGCCAGCTGTTGACAGCCTTCAACAACTGTAGGTTTCAACCTCGCCGGTAATACCGGTACACGTATTCCCTTCAGCAGTTGGCTCATTAAGATTTCGGCAATATTAAAACCCAATTGTAATCAGTGCTTTCTGAATGTTTGTATTTCGGGACTTCCCTCTTCTTTTGGCTGTTGTCCTCCTGATAGAGGATAGTCACTCACATCTTGAATCAGTGTATCCATTTTACGCACTTCTCGTAACTTTCTACGATCATTCTCTAGCTCGATACCGTCAAAGTCGATGCCATCCATGTGCTACGTTTGAGTCAGGAAGATAGTTCTTTTTTCCATATACACGGTGGAATATGAAGTCATACTCCTGCAGTCGTAAAGCCCAACGAACCAGCTTTCCTCATGGGTCGTCCGCTGATTTAATCCACTCTGTGTGTTTGTGGTCGGTCTCTACATGGAAACGTCGACCCCGTAAGTATGCCACCATTTCTCCAAGGCCCACACTATCGTCCAACACTTTGTGTCTGCCGTTAAGTAGTTTCGTTAAGCAGGAGTTAGTAACCGGTTTGCACTGTGGAGTCTGCTCTGCGTTTTACTTCAGAATTCAAAGGAGTATCACTGGAACTTGACACCACGAGGTCCAGTCGAACAGATAACTATCGCAAACAGCTCGGTAGCGTTTCTACAGCAGAAAATGCATAGATATCAGCAGACGCATAGGGGTAGATGTATAAGATCAATATGAAATATGACATACGTTCGAAATGGTACGTCCCAAGACAGATTTTGGTCGTCAGTGGTCAAACGCAAGCAGAAAGTTTCCGAACGAAAGAAGGTGGATAGTTATAGGCATATTTAACAATGCAGCCTTCCTGCCTCGGTACTGTTATGATTACTACATCAATTTCATCTGTTACGAAAATGAAATTCTGTCAAGTCACCGGTACTTCCAGGGTCACTTGTTCGTTGTCCATCAATTGTTGGATTGTGTGTGATCGATTCTTGTTTACCTCTGAAACTGAGAAGTCTTTAGTATTTTGTATAATGGGCTTGCGAGTTAACTGAAATTTCGACGAAGCGACTGTAGAGCTCAAAGTTGTCCACGAATTGTCGCAGCGTTCTCCTTAATGTTGGGACCAGAGTAGGTTCGATCGTCATCACTTTATCAGGCAATGGTTGGACATCGCCCTGACCAACTTTGTGAACAAGCAATACCACTGTTTGTTTCATCAATTGTTACTTTGAAATTTGAGCCGACTTGTTCAATCTTCTGCATCACAGCGGCAATATGCATCATATTGTATGCTTCGTTGATGCTGTGGATGACGGTATTGTCTCCACAGGAAACAGTATTATGCAATCCTTTCAACACATTGCGTGCCAGTCGTCGGAACTTAAAATGGGCATCCGACAACCTGAACGGCATACATTTAAAAGTAATACTCCAATCGCGAAAGCTAATATACCTCGGTCGGATTACTTGAATGTGACGTCCCAATGTCCAGACGGCAAGCCGAACACTATGAGTATGTTGACGTTCTATAGCTTATCAAAACCGGCTATGACTTTATTGGCTGCAATCTGGCTGAGCCGTCTGAAGTCGACACAAACTCGAAATTTTTGTTGGGTGCCACTACCAACAGGATGAGGGAATTAAAACGGCTATCCACCTCCTCGATGCTCCTTTCTTTCAGCACGTTCTTTGTTTATCGTTCACTTCTCTGCTGCAATTTTGCTGTAATGTTTCGGGGACCAAATGTGCAAAGTTTTTTGTCTCGTTGAGGATTTCATGTTCACTCCAGTCACAATAGCCGCATAGGTTTTATCCGTTGTGAAAAAATCTCGGGATATGCCAAATACTTCATTCGGTAGCAGGTTATCACAGGTTGAAATCGATCTCTGTGTGTGCTTGCCTAAATTTAATGAAACCATGTTTCAGATCAAAGACGGTCTCAGCACGGCTAAGAAAATCCGCCCCCAATATAGTCTGACGTTCTTCAGTTGCAAATGACGAAAAGGTGTTTGACTAGTTGGTCACCGATTCAGATGTCATATTCTGCCAGGTTATTAACTTTAAGAGTGAACCCACCCACCGTTAGAATGAGTGTCTCACGTGGTTGAACAACCTTTTTTAGCAGTGGCCCTTTAATTGAAATCGCTACCCCAGTGTCAATCACACATCATTCCGAGCTACCGGAGATCTCTACCCTAAGCTGAACTGTCGTCTTATCAATGGCACTCTGCTGGGCTTCTCTCATCAAACAAAACATTCAGCAAAACAATTAATTTTTTGCGGTTTTTTCTGTTAAATGGGCAAACTGTTCCTCAATTTGCAAATCTTCCGCATCCACAACACAAGTTACCCCAGTTTCCCTCTTGACCTCTAAATTCACCACTTCTTGATTCAACCTTCCCATTGCGCTCAAAAGTCGTCAACCTCAATTAGTTCGCTTGCTATCAACTGGTTGACTGTAAGAAAGTTTCCATCAGCAATTGTCGACCACATAAGTCAGCTCTTCCAAAGCCATCAGACATGCTATGGAAACATTCGTGAACTGCTCACCCTAAGAATCGATCATTCACAATGCATTTTTTGAGTCCTAGTACAACTCCTGCAGGGCTGTTGAAAACGCTGCACATAGTGTCATAGCCTACGAAAGAGAGTCACTGCAGAAGCCAAACCAGGTGTTTCTGAACCGTCACAGTGCCTTCTGGCAGTCATCAGGACCGCCAAACCCTTCACTAGGCGATTATAAGACCGTCACGTTACTCGACACTGTTGGTGTTGGAGTACTTTAGACATACTGACCATCGTCAGGAACTACCGGTTTAACTCGTAACATTCGACCATGTGATGCAAAATTTACGTCACGTTCTCATGCTTGGTCCAACTTACTAAACAGTGCTATACCATATATGCTCTTGAAACAATACTGTTAAAGCGTAAGTTAACACTGTTGCTGAAAACACGCGTTCACCCAGATTGTAGTATGCAGAACAGATTCGTCCTTACTTTTAGTGAATTAAAGGTCTAGATTCGGCAAATCACCAGCATTGACATTTTCAAACGTATTTCTACTTCAGAGATGAAGTTATTAGTGGAGAGAGAGTGCAGCAAATGGGATCCTGGTCGGTCCTGTTTTGGCAAACATCTTTATGACCTACCTTGAGAAAGTACTAACAACTACCACTAAGGAGAGGGTGTTTCATCGTGTTGAGAAAGTATGCATTTCAGGCACCTTGCACGATGAATTACAACAACTGCAATCAGTGGTGCAAACAGTCGGCTTTCCTCGTGTAATCGTTCAGTGACGTAACAAGCATGGCCTTGTCGTAACTTGATATCCAACTGTGACCGGGCGGAGAGTAACCTTACATATTGTTTATAAATGTGGTGATGTGATGGAAAAACTCGGATACCGACTTTGAACAACAGTCGGTCGAACATTCTGTAGTCCCTTTCAGGATGCTATATTCAACTAAACCAATACCAGTCTATCTGGTGAAAGTGTCACTACTTCCGCGCACCAACTCTCACGGTACTTAACAATTTAAATTTGGCTCCAGGCCACCTACGTCGACGGAACGGAACAGTGGTTGCACAGTCGTGTAGTTAAGTGTCTTCTGGCTTGAGGTGAAAATGAGACAAAAACAAGCCAGTGCATCTTGTGTCGCACAGACAATGCAACACGAGCTGTTGACCTTACGACTGAAGGTAAGGCCATCACTAGTGGCGCTTTCAAAGTCATTAGTGCATGCAACGCCCGATCATTGCTTTAGGTGGCTGAGGTAGTTGATGTTCCAAGATGGCAATCGCTCCTTTGCCAACAGAAAGACATGCTCATCAGTCCGGAAGTGACATGGTAAATAAACAGTTTCAACGCTTACGTGTAGATTAAGTGTGTGACGTGGATATGCGTCTGTTTGAATTCTGCTAGACAAACACCAACGTTGAAACATGCACAAAACATGCACAATATATCGTGCATTCTGGTTTTCAGATTTCTGTTCGCAAGTATTTCGTACTGCTGAATGGAAATCGTACAGCTGATTTAATATGACAAGCGTGTTCACCTTTAAAAGGCTGGATACAAGGAAGGAAGTTACAGAGTAACAAAATCCAATAGTCTGAACAGCGCAGTAAAACATGACACCCAAGACAGACATAACGATTAAAATAACGAAAAACGGTGAAGAAATTGTTAATCATGTGAACTGTCAAACAACAACAAAGACGCAATTTCACCGTTATTATCAGGTATTTTTACAAATACAGGTTAGGCTTCATAGATACAAGGAAGAAGACTTTGAGCAACTTGGTCGAATGTAATGCTCACAACGTAACAAACTTTTAAATCGCTTGGATGGATGGTCACTGCGTCTAGCTCGGACTAAATGGCGGATGGTCGGTTTTACAAAGAGTCTGACACAACCCCGAGCTTAAGTCAGCATTGCATGAGGGATCAAATCTTGCTTGTAGTGTCTGGTTTTGTTGGAACACACTTTTAGTCACATCATCAAAGCATTTGAAAAAAGTTTAGGTTCAGTGTTCAAAACACTGCTCGCTGACATTACCGATATTGCCATACACTCATCGCTGAGTCTGGCCGATAATTTTTGTGTACTATGCACAGAATATGTGATTTTCAAACAGCACTTTGTCAATGTGATACACGGATACTTCGTTTACTCTGGAATGTGGCAAATGTAAACTATGCAGATTATATGCGTCAGAAGACAGTAGCTAGACAAGTTAAAAAACGCATCAATTATGATGTGATCTGGTGGGTAGTGGGCGATTTTGGTCTACATGAATGAAACGACCTTCATAATCTATTACTGGTTGAGGCATATGTGTGCATTAATGACAAGATCTATCGGGAATGAGACACATGAATGTTGCTCTTTACCGAAAAGGATTTGGAATGCGGTGCTACTATAAGTTTTGGGAGATGTTCAATTTATGTAAATCAAAATTCCCTACAACTCAATAACAAGCAAAACAGTGCGCAACAAATTTAAGGATTTCTGTGACTTCAGCTCGGAAAGTAGTATTAATTGTGCGGTCACTGAATAGAATTAACAGGAGGGTTAGTGAGTCTGCTCTAGGGCGATCGGACAATCTCAGCACTGTTCGCAGGCAAATATGGCTGGAATTTTTGGTTTGATAATTCAGCCGTGCTGAATGCGAGGTTACCGACACAGTGGTCAGCGGGCTTGCTTCATGAAGGGATTGTCACAGTTTGAATTCTCGTGGTGAAAATACGCACTGCTGACTAGTTCTAACAGGAGGAAAACCGTAATCTGTTGCCACTCTTCGGGTGGTCCGCCTAAGTGTATGGCAATGCGACGAGTGCGACCCACTGTGAGTAGTGTACAGTTTATATTATGTAAACAAGACCAAGGCAACACGATGTTTTTACTCAGTCTCCTTTGTGCATACAAAGGCCGTCTGATTAGTTCAGATAATCATCACTTCAGAAACAGCAAATAACTTTTCGTTTCGATTGCATACCTCATCTTGGCTGAGATTTTTGGGTCAATTTCCTAACCTGTTTCCATATAGTGTTTAGAAACCTGTGGCGTGGGATTCCTTCCCAGCGGTTCATCAGTTTGAGGCTGGTGCGTCTTCGGTCATTTCAACCATTTCAAAATGGAATCGGTCGGTGCTTGTGATAATTTTTAAACTGTTTTGTCTATGAATACCTTAGTTCATCTGCAAGTGAACGGCTACACAACCCAGAGGTTAGACTAGTCTAACAAACTTCGTTTAGGGCAGCACGGAACGGGTCTGCACTAAGTGCAATCACCCAGCCGTATGTGCTCCACATACAGCAGGCTTTGAAAAGATCTTTAAATTTCCACGAAACCTGATGGCTGGACGTGAGGCGTAATGGAAACGATACACTGACGTTCTTTGAAGTATTGTTCACGCATCATCCGGCTGGTTCGGTTGGATGTTCCGTCTATCACAAATTAATATCGAATGCGCAGTATATGTTCTTTGGCGAGCTCCTGGTCCAAGTGTCAAAATTGGCTCACTCAAGAAGCT
>QNGE01001226.1:165919-181907 GCA_008508345.1 Paragonimus westermani | reverse complement strand
GATGTGTTGCATAAAATAATACAACTGAGTCTTCCGTGTTTTGTTGGCTAGTACTTGACGAAACTGAGAGTCCTTCAGCTATATCGACGATATCCTGATAACCATTGACATCAACTCGATGACAGCAAGTCTACTCAATTCAGTTAACCAGTTGAATCTGAAACTTAGCTTTACCATTGAGCAGGATCATACTGACATTGCTGATGTCAGATAACCTTATGAAGTGTCGTGATGCAAGATCCACACTACGGTTTGCCTATCATAAACATAAGTGGATGGGAAGGTATCTGAACTTCTGCTGATTTGTGTCGATCCATTACGAGTGTGCTCCAGAGAGAACTCCGTGTTATCGTGCAAAGCGAACCTGTTTGACAGGAACAATGACCAAGGAGGTTTCATTACTCAGAATCACTCTCAATGGAAATGGTTATCTATCAACGTTTGTAGAGAACTCCAGAGAAGCCTACAAAATTTAATGAGAATCAGTCAGCAAATTGGATTGAATTGTTTTATTTTATAACCTGTGTGTAGGTGGCAGTACAGGCGATTTAACCACAAGAAAATACAGGAGAGATTCGGCTCAGCCGAAGTGATTATCCGTTTTACCTTGCGACCGGAGTCAACCGGAAATTGACCATTTCTGAACAGCTTCCCATCCTGGAAATTGAACTTGACAATACAAGAAGTACACCGTCATTTAACTTGGACCAGACTACACTTGAAGCTTCAAAGTTCAATATCATCAAGGCATGCCAGTTTGGTATCTAGTCCACAAGGCTACCAAAATATGTTCCAGTGACATTTCCAAGGAGGAAAGAATTCACAGTAAGCATACTAGTCGACAAAGACTACCCAGAACAGATTATTCAAGGCCGAAGTTTAAGCAGCACAAAATTAGATGAGTCGCGCGCTGTTGGCAATATGCTGTCCATAGGCTGTTGCCTTTCTTGGACGACAGTGCCTCAGAAAATATAATGCAACAGACAATGTAGGATTTTCACAAAACAACTTTTAGTTCCACTTCAATTCTGTGCCACTAGTTGCCCGATGGTGCTACCGTCTAATACATGAAGGATTTTCTGTTTATGAAGCACACTTTAAATCGGCCACAGGACACGGTGATTATTTGTAAGTAATCGGGAGCATTAACCAAGCCAGTTAACCCGTGACTTGGCAATGTCTTGTTGGTCTTCAGTCGATGCACACCTACTGGAGTCCAATCATTCCATCGGTCTCTACCTTACTACACTAAAATTGGTAAATCTGTGCTGTCCATTCATGACGGGTCAAAAATTGTATGTTTGCAATCACTGTAGCTATCGGCATTCACCTACACTTTCAGAGTTATTTTGTTGTCCACATGACGTTACATGTTTAATGTTAGATGGTATCATACACAGCACCTTCATGTCCGGTGGGTTGCTGTTGAGAGAGTGCACCGATTGTTAATGAAGATGAGAAACTTTCAGACAATGTCGCACCAGATGGACCACTTGATTGTTTAGAACACCGTTTACGTTATGCAGGTTATCGTGGGCTGATAAGAAGATTTCGAGATTGAGCAGAATCATTTGACCGGCTGAGATCTTCAAGAAGAAAGTGATCTCAACGAATTAGCAGAGGTGATCGCAACTGGGGCGTTTGTCGAAAATAACAAATTTTCAGGGCTGCCAAATTCTAACTGGCCTATTCCCATTGATAACATTCGAAAGGTGTCCACTTTGGTTCCCGGCGTTAAGAAGAGTAGGTATAGTCAATTCAAAATAGAGGGAGCATAGTGATGACACAGTTAGTGCATTTCAAATGTCCTTTTTGTGGTAAGGATTATCTGCATGAGCTTTGCTATTACCTCTATCAGTCATCATCGGGAAAAATATTTTTGAAACATTTGCGTACTGATAATTTGGCAGGACTGTCTGAGCAGTCAAGAGTTGCGAGGGTGAAAACCACATTAGATTACTTAACCCAAAGGTTTGTTAATAAAAAAAATCCATGTGTCTTGCAGCTCAAATAATCCTAATAGGTTCTTATTCTCAATTCAACCAAATACGCAGCGGTGAGGAGAACTACAGTAAATCTTCCTGTTTATATAATTAGATTAGTTAAGGACTGTACTCACCAAGAATAAACTACGTTCATAAAAATTCTAATGTTACTGTGGAGCAATCGGAATATTCCTAATGTAGTCAGTATTACGAAACAACAAAGGTGCAATACAATTTATCAATGGAAGGTTTGGGCAGACAACCAATCATAGGAATTGTAGGAACAAACAACACGTGGACGCAGTAGAATTTTATCTGTTTTCGTTTTATCAAATCAAACAGACATGTGCAATGCAATCGGATGCAATAATTATGCACGATTAGCAGAAGGGAGGTTGAAACGAAAGGAGATACCACACACATGTTCATGAACAATTTAACTGAGTCACAGTGCATTAATCTGTCGTTTGTCCCGAAAAGTGCGCAAGTTTAATTTTATATGGATTGGTAACTGTGTGATTGTTGTGACTGGGATTTGAACCGATTGTATATCGTAGCTCTTTTTTGCTACACTTTACAATTGTTTTGACCAGGTGGTGACTTACTGTAGACATGTTCACCATGTTCTGTATCATCAACTGATTAAGAATTTCCACGTTACACATTATTACACCAAAGGGTTTGGATTATAAGTTCCGAAACGGAGTTGAACGTGGTCTGTGATAGTGTCCAGAAACAGCTCAAGGTGCTCAGCTGAGAGTTACTCTATTGAAGCCTTATGGAAATGGTTATAGTATAGTTAGGCGTCCGTCACGAAGTAGCCTATCTGACACTTATTTAATAAACGGTATATCAACTAAGTAACCAGGACTAGTTGGAACGAAGTCAGATTTAACAAACTGACAGTGTAAGTTTTCGTTCAGAGTCGGTTGGCGGTTATGAGAGAAAGGACATGTACACAGCAAAGTAAATTAAACGCTCAGTTTCACCAGTTTTATGTGCTAAGTGCCGTGCGTAGATTAATTGTATTCTAGGTTCTCCAGTCAATAATGTGTCAATCTTCATACAGTGGTCTTTAACTTTTCGACAGAAGACCATCTAACGATGGATGGAACGCATGCGCTGAGAACACAAGCTTTCTTATTGTCTAGTAATACTTAGTAGCCGACACCAGTTTGCTTTGTTTAGCATTGAAGTCAGATTTATTCACGAAGAACAAAGGTGGTGTTGACGTCCACCAGTGGGAAAGTTACACAGTGGGGTTGGATATTGAAGAATCAACCAGAGATTACATCAAAATCACCACCATCTGTTTGTACAACCGAAGGAGCCAGCTGGGTATTTGTTAAATATCGCTGTGCAGCTAACTTCAATGGGACGTTACCCAAATGCTAGTTGCCACAATGACCAGATACAGTAGACGGACTGATAAGAGTGCTGTTAATATTCTGGGTAGGCCACATTGCACTGAGTTTGAACACTACATGTTCTTGCAAATAGCAGTTCCGTTGGATGATATAAGGGTCTCTTGGATTCCATTCGGAAACCAATGGAGCTTTGGCTAGTGGCACCATCCTGAACTATTGCTTAGGCCTAGCTTTGAGGAACACCGTAGAAATGTGTGAGATTGTGTAAGACACAGCGAACTAAAAGCTAGGTAGCATTTATGTTAACGACTGTCCAGCTAATTTCGAAGGTATGAATGGAAACGTATATTTTGCAATTTAAGCACCAAACTTAACATTACTTGAGTGAATACTCAACGAGAAACGAACCGCCAAATACATCCCCAAAGCGAGGTACCTTTACTGAGACAATCTGTTGATCTTAGACTTCCGAAGCAAGAAGGAATTTTGTGGTGAGACCAGTAAGTCGGTGGAGATGTTTTTAACTTGCTGTTATAGATATTATTGAAGTTAGTGACTAATAATGATGTGCTGTATATATCTTCTCTGTGCATTTCCTGATCTTGTGTGAAGTTTATACATTTCTGAAGTAATTATGCAAAAGAAAACCTGGCCGGGACGATTCTGATAGCTCGGATGTTTCAAATCATTCGGGAGAACACATAAACGATGTGCCTGCTCAGGTAATTCAGTATACCGGAGTGCTCCGCTCTTCTCAACAGTAAATCCTTAAAGCGCGTTGGAATCTACATATTGTGCGATGCCTCCGAAGTAGGATACGGGACCATTGCTTATTTGAGGTCATACGTTGATGGAACAAAGTTATCGTATGAGCTATCATCAATAAATTATAAGTTGAAGGCATTAGGGTCACTCCCAAGATCTCGTCGAAAATCGTCGGCTGCTGTCTTGAAAGCAGCAGGTCGTGGCAAAGATTGCGTCATGAATTTAGGACCGACCGGCCCCCAACACACCTTTGAACTAATTAATTTGCGGTATTTTTTACTAGCAACAACGGATGTAAATACGACACACACATCAGCCATTGTTTATCTATGGTACGTGAGTTCAATCAGAACATACCAAAAGAAGAGTGAATTTTGCAAATGGTGTCTCCTTTGGTTTAGGGTTAGATTACCGAAAATAGAACTGCTAATTTCACAGGCCTCAGTTTCTTGTGGATTTCACTGGCTTTATTCAGCCACTAGCTGTTGACCGCGTGGTGGTTAGAGTCAGGAAAGAATATAACAAAAAAAGGAAAAATTCATTGTGATTACCCCTTCGAAATGTTCATTGTGCACGCTTGACTGTTGGAACTGTTGAGAGTGGTTGCTGGTTTGCTATGTTCTAATCCAACACCATCAACATTTTCAACAACCTTTGATCTACTTCACTAGGCGTAAGAATTTTGACTGCTACCATTCCAAGTGATGCACGTCTAGATGGTGTAAAGTTAATCCCATTAGGAAGCCTTTCCTATGAAGTATTTCTCATTACTATTGGAAGATGGAGGATATTTGATGCAGAAGACTATTGACTCACGTAAGTAAAGTTCATTCATGGCGGGTGGGGCATTAGGAGTCGGCGTTAAAGTACAGCACACAAATGAACACACTGTGCCCTACGAATCTCATTGACATCTCTATATAATTATAGCTAGTCAGCATGGTGATATTTTCAAAGAGGTTGTGTGCGTGGTAGAAAGTTTTTGGTTTCATAAACACAATTGGGAAAATTGAACAACAAAATATTACTGGCTTTAGTCAGGGTCGAAAAACTTCAGAATAGTCGAACATTAGTCCTATCGGAGGAGGATTCGTCATTTCTAGTGATTGTAGAAATCAAACGTATTTTCGTTAATGAAATAATCCCAATCTTCCAAACGCTGAATGGTGTGTGATTCTTTCTGAGGACGTTGTGTATGAGAACCTCATTCACAACAAACAAAATCATTGCTCACAAGCGAGAGTGGTTGAGCGTTCAGATCTGATAATTCGGTCGTGCCTAATGTGAGGTCAATGGCGCTGTGGTTAACACGGTTGCCTCATGAAAAGCGTGGCAGGAGTTCAAACCGCGGCCGTGGTAAGGAAATGCATTACTGACAGGCTCTAATGAGAGCGAAACTCGAGTCTAGTTCTTCTTTTCAAAAGAGGCTGGTTGGATAGTTCATCTGAATGCGGAGGCTGCGATCAACTGTGAGTGATGGTCAACTTGAAAATGTCATAGGTAGTTTGATAAGGAGCGTGGTTTTAGTGCAAGAGATTTAGTATTAATGAATAACGAATACGAGGACCGAATTTGGCTGTCCCGTTTGCAATATTCCATCTGTATAGAAGTGTCATGATGTACATATGTTTTTAAGGACTTGTTATGTGATCATTTCGTTTTGTAAGCACTTGTTTTTTGAGGAAGCAAGAAGGAACTGTTTGTTTGTAACTTCAGCTTCATGTTAACCACTTCATCGGTACAGGTGGGTGATATGTAGCCATATATTTTCCAGCTGAACAACTGGGCGGAAAATAGAAGCAACTGTGCTACTGTCTGATTCAGGTAAAGCAACTGGATTCCATCTAAGTCGTATGCCGCTTTCACCGGTGGGTTTTTATGGTCTTTGGACTGCGGTAATTCGTGTGTGTGTGTTTCTTTAAGGCAACTTGTTCGTTTGCAAAGTTCCACAGACTGTTGATTTTAGCTGGAGGGGTGGTATTCCATGATGAAGTTCTAATACACCCCATGTTTCCTCGATAACCTTATAACAACTAATGAAGTGGAGTGGTCTGTTTCGTTGCTTCATTGGGCTCTTTTCACTGCATTTGACAGAAGGTTCAGCAAGCTACTCGACGCTGAACATTTGGGTTCAGGCTTATGGACCTCAGTGGTACGATTTTCGGGCTGCGTCCGTAAGTACATGGAAGAGCAGTTCCTCGTCTAGTCTTCCAAGTAATGAATGAAGCTACCAGTGGTTGAACTGCTTTGTGACTGACGGGAGGGTTAAACAATATTCCGTCTCGTCTTATTTTAGCCCTATACTTTATCTTCAATGTCCGACCATTTGGTTGACTGATATTTCGTTTATGTGCTTCATGGTATTATTGAAGTTGATAACGACCAGCTGTACACTCTCATCGGTCTTAATTTTGTCTGGAATGAGGGGGACAGTTTTGTGGTTTATTTCATTTGGCAAACAACCTCCGACGTCTGACTTCGCACTTGTCTAGATTTATTAAATACAGATGACGTAAATGAAAAATCGAACCGGCAATTTTTTGCGCTACTAACTGAATTTTTATTCCGATCAACCACAAATTCTATGAGCATCGCTTATGATGAGGGATTTTTATGTAAATGCCTTTCAGGCGTCTGGGCTAAATCATGTCTATCCACACTAACCGGGTGTGTAAAGACGTTATGCTTCAATACTTCGCATCGTGTTTATTGTTTAATTACCTCTGAGCGGGAACTTAGTCCAGTGCAAGACGTCTTTTGTAGGGAGTTTTCCGCACACTTACAAATCCTAGGGAAACCTGATTCACTCAAACACTAATGAACTCGCTTTCTTCAATATTCTGCATGTTTTTACATTGAAACTGAATGAATTTGTTCGGACTTTGCCGGCAGTATATTTTGGAAACAGCGTAAAGTATGGCATGAGTGAAAGTTATTAATGACAAATATTATTTGCACTCTAGCTTAAGCTGTGACAGCGAAACCAGTGTATAGTTTTTTATACGAAGAGGGTTCGCTAAAATGTCATAGATTTCCAGTAACCGGAATGACTTTCGGTCAATTGAGTGAAGATCTTCCAATGCTCATCAGCAATTGATATATTACTTAACCAGCTGAAATCCTCAGACTATGTGAACAGTGTTCATTGAGGATTTTCAATAATTCTTTGACACTTCCTCATTCGTTTGTTAATGCGATGCATCGCGCAACTCCAATTTGTACTCTGACAGACCCATCTGTTTTCTCAGTAACAACTTAAACTTCAGGTACTATACACGAATGTGACCCGAACGTCAACCAAACAACTTCGTCACATGATTTCCATCATAACACAGCACACACTATTTTAAGTGAGACACGTCCATCACGTGAAGCAAGCGCCCAATACGTTATTTTCCTCGAAACAACAATCAAAATTGGGGAAAATTCCGAAATAGAATCAGTTGTCGCAGGATATATATACGAACAATATACAGGGGACGAGCATTTTCCACTCAGATTACCAGATCAGTAATTTGCGGGCAAAGCCACAAACGTTTCATTTGATGTTTCACTAAGTCGTGCGTATCGGCATAAAAACTAACAAGGTTGTCAGCATGACAGGAGTTCTCTTTGCGACATATCTTGCTCCGCTGGTGGTGGATAATCTACTGTAGCTAAAAATATAATCGTTGCAATGTTTAATAACGTTAATGTAATGTGCTAACATTAGTATGCAATATTGGAACTTTCTGTTAATTTCCACTGGATTGTTACATGGACGAAACAAAACTGTAGATAGAATATCGAACGCCACGTTCCTGTGTAGTCGACTACGTAGTCTGCCGCTCACGTTTCTGATTAGATAATGTGAAACTTTTTCGAGTCATTCAGTATTATGTACAATCTTCCAGGTAAACAATTATTGACGCAGTTACCACGCTTTTTTGAACGCTGTGCAGTGCAAATAGTTGCTTATCGTGCTGGTGCAGTAGTTGTGTAGAGATATCCGTGGTCGGGTGTGCGCAGACTTGTGGACCTACCGTATACTGGGGAAACGATGCTTTGAAGATGAAAACAGGTTGACCCACGCGGCCCACGACAGCATTTGCAAAAGTGTCGTTTATGAAGAAATCGGGTTTTATTCACTGATGTTGCTTCTTCTTCGTGAATGAATCTGCTAGCTGGTTGATCATCGTTGAACTGGGATGTGCAGTTTGGGTGTTAGAAAAATGTTGGCTGCAGCTCATTGCACTGCGCTTGACGGCGGCAGAAGTGCGTCAGGAAACTGTGGTAAAAATTCACTTAGTTCATCGTTTCACACATGGACTAGATAACACCATTTTTCCTCAGCTGAACCCAACTTTCAATTAAGAAGGCTTCATTACCTAGCCTTTCTCAAACATTAAGTAAAATAACGTCTATTCTCTACTGCAGTTACCGCCACATCGTTCAGTATTTCTCTAAACTTTCAGTCGTTCCTTCCTTTTTCACGTGAACTGTTTTGTGGTAAAGTGTGTCAAAATCACATTTAAAGGTTATAAGAAACTGAAAGTCGTTGGACTCTCTATATATAATTTTGAGAATGTTGCAAGTTATCTTTAAGATTCAATGCAGAAAACATTTTAAAGGACTGAAGTGAATTGTGGAATGTCTTCTCCATATATTTGACTTAGAACTGTGTTCTGGTACATTTGTAATAGTTTCACCAAACACAAAGGCGGTCATTTCGTGATGTTCGTGGGATCCGTCGACTGAGTATGGTCCATGTAGTCCTTATAAATGGCGCAACATTACAGTCGCCTACTCCGTAACCAATTGGCTCGACATGGTTACTAACAATCACAAAGGTCTATCGCCGATAAAAACAAGCTTAACGGATTTATGTGAGTTGTTACTGGAACAAGCATATCAAAACCAATATACGCCTTGCAATGTTAGACAAAATGCGTTTTCGATACAAGTTCACACATACAGGGACACCAGTGGATGATCGTAGCTTGGAAAGCGTTCAAAATGTTTTGGTTAGGATGCTGACAAAACCATTTCTGCTATCGTTGGTCTCGTTTTCTACTTAAAGTTTACGCACCTTGTATCTTTGTTAATTATTGCGACGATCTCATGTGTAGACACTAAATATTAGACCTAGTAAGTGCATGAAGGCACCAAGCGTTATATTATGGGTAGTATACTTGGAAAAATTTCACAATTGTACGCCTCGTTTTCGGAGTCCTTTTAGATGGCTTTGCTGTCAACAGGAGTGTGAACTCAACAGTGCGGTGGTCGTACGTAGTTGACAGAAGTGAATAAGGAAACAGCAACGTTTTCAGGTTCGGTTCCACCATCTGTCTCCTCTAGAGGCACATGAACCTCAAGCTCAAGTGAATGATAGTCTGATGGATCGTCAGTATGTTGCTTGCTCATCTTTCGGATACTTACCGCGTTAAATTATGTGCCGACCTATAAACAAAACCGAGGCGACCAGCAGAACGAATATCGGTGCTGGTATCAACTTCCTGTGAAACATCTGAAAACAGTCTGTCCATTATTTTTTCGTAAGAAAGACGATTACTGGCCAAATCGCACTCATTGATAAACGACACCCAAACAGGATCTGCTGAAGGTCAGCTTTAGAAGGCTGTTTTCAAAACGTCCAGATGCACATTACATCACACACACCTAACTAAGTACGCTATATGAGAAATCTGAATGTCTATCGTAATAGTACATTAACAAACAACTCATCCGTTACACGAGGTATTCAGTAAGGAATTCGCGCTTGAGTGACCAACTAGCTAACTTATCGCTCTGTTACATCACACCGGTGAATTTTAGGGGCGAAATTGTCGAGCGAATGTCAGAGAGCTCCATGATGCACCGGTGACATGTGTTCTCATTCCCGAACAAAAATAATCCGTCGTTGACAGACTATTATTCTTTCATTCAAATCACAGTACCTTCTGGCATGCTAATGTTGCCACGCGTGTGGTCTGAGGATGGTTGAGCAAACGTGCAAGCCTTTTAGAAATGGCACTAGGAAGACACCCAGTAGCTTCGTACTACCCGATCAACAAGGGGAGAGTGTTAAACTAATCATTCTATAAGCGATGTGGCAATATTGCTGTGTTGTTGTCGTCAAATTTGCCACCGAACACAGAATTACGACATTTTGTTGTCCCACCGAAAGTGCAGTTGTAACAGCTTGCGCTCTCATTGGCAATAAACAAATGTTCTTGACGTCATAATAGCATAGTGTAGACGGTTAGCCTTTGAAGAGATGTTCATACTTACCTTTCAGCAAATCCGTTCTATCGACGCAGATCTGACATTTGCTGGGTCCACCAGTACTATTTATCTTACACATATTTAGCTTACAACTCATGATCCGGCAACAAAATCATTTTCTTGAGGTCTAAATCCATCTATATTCAACACAATGACTAAATTGCTAACCTTATGCAGCTAATGTTCTGTCCTGAAAATCGGTTCATATCTTTCTTTTTATGCTTTCTTAAGAGTGTCTTGTTATAACCTCGACAGCCAATTCCAAACAGCATATGATACCGGTAGATATGAATATTGGCCAAATATTGACCATCAATTGTCTTACTTTGCTTCAGGTCGCTGTCGTTTCTTTTACAAAATAAGTTAAATTTTGCTATATATATTCACGGTGTACTTTAGTCTTGCTGTATGTTAACATGCAAACTACTGATAAATTCTGAGAGCCAATCAGACCCACAGGAGCATGTACTGTTAGAACGTGGTAGGAAAGAATCAGCTCTGCTCTGAAAGATTCCCTTCGTAATCTAGCACTGAGCTAATAACAGGCGTTTCACATTTCCTTTCGCAGTGAACACAGACAATCCGCCTGTGTCTTAAAACCGAATATTGTACGATGTGCAATTCAAGATTCAGTGTTTCATGAAATAGTGCAGGGCTAACAAAACCAATAATCGGTTCGTGTTCTGAAGGCTGATAGGTTGTTCTTACTGGATGTATGTATTGACGAATGGCATCCTCTAGTGATGTGGATGACTGAGTTACAGTTCAAGAGCTTCTGACGATGCGCTTTCAACAATTTCGACGATGCGCTCTCTTTACAACACTCTGGTGTCCTGTTTTCACAACGCTACTATTGAGTAATTTTACGTTGTAAATCTTTCACCAGTACGTAACCATAGGCAGTCATTTTGTCAACGGAACGACTTTACAAACGTCTCTTAACTATACACTTCGAATAAGTCACTGCTGACAAAGGTGACCCATGTTCATTCCATTTGGTCAATTTAGGCCAGCCAGATTTTATTGCTCAGCCACTCCTCTGTTGCTCTTTAGTGGAACATCTACGTCACCAGGACCAAAATGTTAATCTTTATCAAGGTTTGACCGATAGTAATTGGTACTTAAACTGACAGCAGATAATCCCAGTCTACTGAACAATCGCAATCCATTTTAACAGAATGACGCAATAATCATCACCTGCTGAATGTTAGTCGACAGGTCAAATCCAACCTGAGTTTGTAAATGACGTGTACCAACATGACTTCTTTGGAACGCGCCTGCTGTAGCATGCACAGTAATGACCCAGTTATTAGTGTGCACTCAAACTCGCTGATGTCACAACCAGATTGTGACTGTGACAGCACCTGCCGGGACCATGAGTTGACACGATTTTGAGCTATCGGGACTGTGACTGTTGGGCTGCTGTTGCAGAACAACCATTCAGGTTGTCCTCCGTTCAAAAAACGCACACAAGTACAAAAAAAATTAACTTAGAAAACAAAAAAAGAGGAACGGAAAACTGCATTTGTCAGTTGAGGCCTGATAAACGTAGACCTTGAAAAGATTCTTTCTGAGCGCACAATTGTAGATTACGAAATCGAATTCCGCTCATCTTCACCATGGTCGAAATATGAAAACTGACTTATCTGGACTGATGCCCTGCAGTCGAAACGATTATTTCGTTTTGACAGTGTCATCCAGAATATTGGACATTGCTTGTCGACTACTCCATCTCTTCAGAATAACTGTACTTTGACCGCAGATGTACACAGCAACTGCCTCTTAGCCTGGCATCGCAAACTAAGCAATGAAAAGCCGTCTCTCACAATCAGTTGTGCACATTCGTCCGTCTTTCACATCGATTAAAAGACAGCAAGCGATGGCTACCCTATCAACATGTCTACTAAATCTAATACGATAATGGGTCAGTCTCCGAGTAAAAAGCAGAAGCACGTCGTTGAAACATATCTAGAAAGTCTCGTATTGAGTTCAATACTTACAATCGCACTGGCGCCATAGTTATGTTAGCACAACGATCGTCATACAAATAAGTACCCTGATCCAAAATATAAATTCCAGCAGTTTCACAGGCCTCCGCTTGAATGGCTTGCTCATACAGTTAACTCACAAATGGCCTGCTACTCGGGTTAACGAACGGTTCCACCGTATAGCTATAATCAAAACTATTAGCTGTGATGGGAGGTACGCACATTCCATATCCAATAGCTCTGCTTTATCGTTCCAGTTTTTTGTTTGCCGCGGTCCACAATGAATGGGAGCTGCTGTTGACACACGACTCAACGTGTGAAAGACCACACAAGAATGGGAACCAGAATGCGCCAAGACGGACAAGCTAACTAAAGGGTGAATAAATGTTGCATCCGTGAACAAAACAGACTTACATGAGTCCTAACAACTTCAGCACATTCGTAAACTTTTCTCTTCGTTTGAGCAAAGTGGATTCGAAGTAAAGAACCCCAATAATTGACAAGTCTAGACAGTACAACAACAGGTCCCTTAACTGATGAAACATGGTTTGTCCACTGGGTGAAACATACCAATGTCTACGATGAACACGCATCTCGATAGTAATGTACAAAAGGAATCGTAAGCTGGCACTTCGTGTAACCACGAGAAATACCCTTCGTCGCTGTTATTTGCATTCTGTAATTCGAACCACTTACTGCGTACTCTGGAAACCACATGAGCTGCTGACATCAAACTACTAGGCTTTTTCCCTGTTATTACTAATTCGGCTCGTTTGTTGTTCCACCCGTTCGTCAAAAAATTTATCAGTTCTCCTTCTGACACAAATGAAACTCGGAGGCAAACCAGCCTTGTGGTTTGGGACAGTTTTTCGTTACATATTTTCCTGTGCGTGTTAACAAAATCGACCTGCAATGTATTGCTTACAAAATTGGTGGTTAATGTGTCTTTTTACTTGGCATATTATCTACATTGCGTTACATTCCCAATAAACTGGCAACAATTTATTTAACTAGACAGGTCATTTTTGTTGGTAGAAATTTGCTAACAATGTGTCGCGTAACGTTTTATGGCTGTGTTGGTCTGTCTGTGGAACGCCCATTCACTCGTGTGTTGAATTAAACTGGTTTACTAGAGGTTGCGTTTCACTCTTCACTGTCCGTTGAAAAATTGTTCATATTTCACGCACGCATCGTTCATGTGATGTTAGTAGAATAAGCTATACATTTAAAATGGCGATAAACCCGGTCGCTTGACAAAAATGTTAATTTTATCCCCAAGCGGTTTAGATTGAGCGGTTACTTGACCTAATGGGGATAAGCCGTTTAAACATAAGTCCAGGGTAATACACTCAAGAATGGGAATTTCTGGCCGGCAAACATTCCCTGATGTCTACCCTCAAACGTAGATTACACAATCGGTTTCGTAGACTGGTGGTTAATCGAATAAGAGTTTCTGCTCTTCATGCAAAACACAGCCTGTTCGATCCCCCGTCAAGACTGTTTCTTCTTTCCGAACCTTAACAAACATGAAATCGTTTGCAGAATATCGGTGTGAGTTTAAGTATCGTGTAGCATTTCAACCACACTTTTCAGTTTTTATGCTTGTGGCATGCGAAATATGATAATGCAATATGGAGTACTTTATTCCATACTGGCGGAACGCGAACAAACTGCACAGTAGTGATGTTTTTTCTACCATTTGTGAGAACCAGTTAAAAAAATCCGGGCTTCGGCTAGTTTCAAACCGCTGACAAGTATGTCATGCCTATATGCGATAAGAGTTCTGCTAGCTGAATCACCAACAACGCCGGGATCTAAGAACTTTCACTTGTGGACTGAGTTACACATCCAGATTTCCAAGTCATATGGATTACATGTGCCTGCCCAATTTGAATCTCAACAAGACCGAGTTTGTACATGAGATATCCTCATCTTAGGAGCACACGGTATTACACACATTACACCACGTTTAGTCATTGCTATCTCCTGAAATACTATCAAATACTAATTGTCTAACTAGCGACAGGCTGTAATCACCGGATTATTTGTGCATTATCTGGCCTGAATTATCTTAAGGACGCACTCAGCTTGTCCATCGGTGCCATCAATCAAGTGTGGAGAAGACAACATCCTTTTAAAAATTCAGATAGAGGACAGCGATGACCCAATTTTGTGGAATTTCACGTGGTAGACTGTTTGTGTTTAAATGCAGATGTATTTGTCAACCTACGATGAAAACATGATACATTTGTCAACTACTGTTGTCACGAATGAAAGAACACCTATTCCCGCTGAGTAACCGTTGGTTGATGTTTCAAATAAATTTCTCCTGTACGAGCGAGAGACATTTCTGTAACAATTTTTTGCAGTTAATATAAGCTTGCTTCTCGTATTTCTTGTAATCGTAATCGTCCGATTTGCAGCCTAAACCACTTGTGGAGATGTTAGTTAGGCTAGATATGAATGCTGATCAAACTAACTAATTTGATATTTAGCGACTGTAAGTGAAATTGTTGCTTTCATTACACAAAAAGGAAATGGAGTAAATTTCACCAGATATACAAATCAAGCATACCGAATGAGTATTTCCATGTTGTGACCTAGGCAGCATTTACCACAATCGTATCACAGCACAACTCGGATGAGATGAAGTGTGAATAAATATATTTTGTGCATTTCATGTGACAGTCTAAAGGCAGATTAAAATCTACAGACTCGAGTCACTCACCGATAGAGCTAATAAGATGTGCACGGGTGAACATTAAAAACAAAGAGATTCCTCACACTTAAGAAATAATAGCCGCTAATCAATATCTGGAAGCATTTATTAAGAACGCAAGTAGGCGCATTTCATCTAAGGAGAAAACCAGAAACGACCAGAACTTACAAGTCTACTTTGCAAATACCGTATTGTGAACAAACGAATGAAAAAATTCGCACCATTCTTTCTGAGTATGCGTTGCGGACTATATTTCGGTTAGACAATACCTTAAAACGATTGGTGCTGCATCCTAAGGACCCGGTTTCTATGGGTGACCAGACAGACTGCGTTTACGAAATCAAATACGGTGAATGAAAGGCCAGCTACATTGAACAGATAAACGGACAAGTGAAATTACGTGTTACCGAACACAAGAAGCGCATGAGGTTTCTTCCTAAAGACGCATATCAACTTCGGAAGCTAGAGCAGGATTCCGCCATAACCTTGCGTGCACTGTCAGACAATCACAACGTACGTTTTGATCAAGCTCGAGTGATTCACAAGAGTCCCGACTTATACTGCTACCTTGACAAGGTGGTTGGGTTTGTGTACTGTTTTGAGCCGGCGGGCTATGCGGACTAGAACTCCGGTCCTTCCAGGTGCAACTTTGTCAGATAGGCCGAAGGGGAGCAGTCAGATGAAAAGCAGTTACACTCATAGGATTGTATGTCGCACTACTGACCGCGTAGGAGTGCATAGGTAGTGAGTCACGATCCTGTGGGCATACAGCAGAACTATTTTTATAGTTGCGGCACTGCTGTCTTCCGTATCAGGAAGAAGGGAGTTAGAAAAGGTACCCTCAAACAAAGAGCACTCCGATCGCCCAACGGTTGACCGTGACCGCCGGCGTATTATCCA
>QNGE01001226.1:146452-162753 GCA_008508345.1 Paragonimus westermani | reverse complement strand
CGCTACCTTGGTAGTGACAGTGATTGTGCACTCTGACAATTGGCTTTCTCTGGTATCTTGTTCACTTTCTCATACTGATATATAAATGGTCTGTAGTATGCACTCGTAAAGATGCAGCGAAATTTGTCCGGACATGAATCGTGCAATATCAGCCTACTGTCTTCTTTATTCAAATTTTTGACGGGAAAAGAATGTTTCAAATTATATACTGAGGCCACGAACAGTTGGGTAAAACCGCGTGGTGGTCAAGCAACAACGTAGTCACGAAATATGAAGACCTTGACTGCTCCACTGAGCAAAATGGTCAGGCACCGCCTGCCTGGCTGGGGTCCTCGTGACCACTCAAACCGCTGGTTGGAGACACTATCCGAGATGGCGGTGTTTCGGAGCCAATGGTGTACCTGTATCCATACCATTTCTAGTTCTTCCGCTTAGTCTTCTTTAAGATTTGTTGACCTTCGTAGTAATGTTTCCTTCTAGGATATTCCATGTCACTGTTGAGTTGAGCTGCGGGCCGAGCCACAGTACCTTTGGTCAGGTTCATGGATGTTATGATGATAATGATGGTGATGATGATGATTCACAAGGGTCTGTGGTCCCATGCGGAGCGATGCTGTGCTGAAGCTCTCACCATTTACGCACTGCACGCTTGTCTGGCGTGAATGGATAAACAGCACCAGACAGAGGTGCGTCTTATCTACATCAGTCTCATCCACACTTAATGGGCAACGGATTAGACCAATCAATTCAGATGCAGTGCAGATTGACCTAACCACATCAAATCCCAAGTGACCTCAGTTTCTTTGTTTTTGTGACTTCGATTACAGTACTCATGAGCAAGTTCACTCGAGGTGGTTGGAGCTTGGAGTATTACAACTTGCTCGTAACTTTTTGTTATTCTCAGTCCATTTATCAATAACATGCTCCTGGCTATGCAGCTTCGCGGATTCCAACGGTATTCACATGAATATCTGATGAGTAGTTTGACAGAGTTGGCAATTTAGAAGACCTTGTGATAGTTCTCTTGTGTTTAATGTGAAGTGAACGACACAGCCTTCAACAAAATTGGCATGTGAAAGCTTTGCCGGAGCTCTAATCCCCACAGTGGCAAGAATGTTCACTACTGACTAGATATGACAAGAGTAAAACTCAAGTCCAGTGCTTATTTTCGAATGAGGTCGACCGGATTATCTGCAGGAATGCCAAATATGCGATCAACTATGGGTGGTGTTCAAAGGCCATGGAGACAAGGATTTTGAACGGTCCGGTAGTCACAGGGGAGTTTAGAAAAAAATGGACCTTAACTATATCCTGTGTACGAAGGTTGCTGGTCATAGGATTTCGATGTTTCATATTCGTTCCCCACACTGTTAAACAAGCACCTTCAACTCCGTGTAATGTGTCTGTGATGGGGACAACCCACCATGCATTTTCTACCAGCTTTTGGTATGTGCTAATTACGCGTCTGTGAAAACAATCAGAATGACTCACTAAGTTTCCCGTAATTTTATTGGGACCGAACGCAAGATCCGGCTGCTTCTTTTGTCCAGTTTAGTATTAAATATAAATGCATTCATAATACACTGAGTTTATTGATTCCTTTAATTTTCGTCAGTATGTATCCTATCCCTCAAGCACTGCTAACTGCGAATAAATTTCTGAGGTTACTGCATACCACGACTGAACATCATGCAAACGGCACAAAGGTCTAGTAACACGTGATTTTGATCGATGTCCTTATACGCGCCACAATCTGCCAGCTTGTGAAACATAGCGCTAAGCATTAAATTTGACTGAAACTGATGAGATAACCTCAGAACGCGGGTCAGTTGAGTTACAATTAGGAGGCAACATGGATGGCAGATCGAACGTAAAGTGTCTGTTGACTCTTGTCGCATGGTTAGCTACCAATACGAGAAGAATCAGGACAGAATTTTGTGCAGTACTAAGCATGTTGCATTTACGGGGAAAACAGCACCTTTTGGTTGGGGGACATCAGTGTTTACGACTGCTGCCAAGATACAAGCGTTCGAGCGTTTCGGTTGACCAGTTCGTTGTTGGGCTGTTCAACAACCTTGCAGCCTTGCAGCTCCGTTTAAAGCAGATACACATTCATAAACACCTGATCGCCCTCAGTGGTTGGGTGGCACTGATGTGACCATAGTTTCGTCTATAGCAGCTCGTGCGCAAACAATGACTGGCTGAACATTCTCTAAACAAGAAACCGCTCCAGTTCAATCGTAATACATCCTTTCCTTTTCGGCAAGTTTGTCCACTTCTCGTTCTTCATGGCTACTCATTTTGGCGAAGTCCGCTTTCTCAACTTCACACGATTTATCCTTTTCACCATCCCGTCCAGATTACCATCATGTGATCTATGTCCACGTTCACTGTCCACCACACCAAGTGTCCACTGCCTGGGGTTCTCAGGGACACACTGGACCCACACCCCATCTCCTGGTTTAAAGCTTGTAGGTTCCAGAACCCCCATTTCATAGTACTGTTTTGTCGCATTCTGTGTCGTTTAAGGCTCTGCTGAACATTTAACTCGTATACTATGTCATGGCGTTAAGGTTCAGATGTCATGGGGAAGCCTCCTGTGCATCGCACTTTATTTGACATGTTTCTGCGTTCTGACATCATTAAGTACGCGTCTTTCCCTAACTCTTTGACAATCTGTAGCAACCTGTTAACATGCTTGACTGCAGCTTCGGCCTTCCTGTTTGACTGACTGTGGTATGGGCTGCTTATTGGATATTCAAATTCCCGTTTATCTGTCAATGCCTTGAATTTTGCGCACACAAACTGAAGAACACTGACAGGGAAAACCGCTTCCGGTGAGCCATAGCGAGCGAACTGAGCAGGTAGTTTGTTGATGACTGCGCCTTCGGTGGTACTGTTTAGCCAAACAGTTCTCATGTACTGTTTCCCGCACTGTGTGAATATATCACTTGTAACTGGTCGCCAGGGTCTTTCCGGAAGTTTTCCCAGCAGCATCGTTTCCTGTACTTGGCCCGAATCGTGCTCTGTGCAAATTTCACACTTCCTTGTTATCCTTTATCTTACTGGACTTGCCTGGCCAACAGTAAATTCCTTTGCCTTCTGGACACACCTCTTCACCATAGCATGCATCACGTGTCCTCATTCAATAAATTTCTACTGCGAACCCTTCGGGAAGAATATTCCGTCTCGTTTAAAGATTATTCGAGTTCTTCGGGCAGATCCTGCGGTCGGCCAGTTTTTACGAGTCAGCACTTTAAGAAATTGATCCTTTTTCGTCGCGACCTTTAGCTCCAACATCTTATCCCTTGGCACCCCCTGTAATACATTGATGCGACTGTATTTAAGTCAGAATCGTCCATCATAGTACAGCATATTGAGGCCTGAGAGGTAGTATCTGCGATGTGTAGTTGGTCTCCGGGCAGGTACACTAGCTCACAGTCATATTTTTACAGTCTGGTCATCACCCGCTGTAGATATCGGGGTGCGGCTTTCAGTAGCTTATTCACTATTTTTGTCAGTGGTTTGTAGTCTGAGTCTACGACTACCCTTCTTCCGAACATGTGCGTGTTGTAGCGTTCTAGAGCAAAAGCCACTGCTAACATTTCTTTTTCATATTTGCACATAGTTTTGTTCCGTAGTCAGGGCCTGACTGACTGCTATCACGTGATTACCAGAAGAGGTTCAAAACTATAACGTCACTACCGGGGTATTAGAAGTTAATCATTCTACCGTATCAAACGTTGATTTCTCGACTTCGTCCCACATCCATGCGACCTTATTTTTGTGTAAGTTGCCGAATTTGACGCATTATTTCGGTCACCCTTGGGAAGAATAGACTCAGATAATTGGTCATTCCATTAAGACGTAAAACTACCGTGACATCATTGGAGGGCGGCATTTTTTGATCGCCCTCACTGTTCCGGATTAACCTTCAGTCATTCAGACTTGAGTGGACGGCCATTAAACGTCAGTTCTGTCATCTGAAAAATTATCTTATCGCATGATAGCGCTATTATGACACGCACCGTTATAGAAAAGCCTGAAGATTCCGGTCATGTTCCGTACTCGTGCTTCCGTACATCAGCACATAGTCAGCGACCCAAGTAGTTCCTTCGGGATTAGCAAGCGTTTGAATTAGACGTTTCTGACAAATTTTGACCGACACTATTAATCCAGAATGTAAACACAACCATCGTCCAGGATTGCCAAACATGATTAGATGGCTCATTAGAGTGATGGGTTGGGTGAACCTCCCAGGAGCAGTTATACTGTGCACGACTGGTTGATTATTTGCAAGTCTATCAAATGTACAACACTAAACGAAACATTAGCTACGAAATAAGGTCATCGAACTTGATGTAGGAAAAACGAGTTTTTTTTCTACAGATTAAAGAAAATGTATGCCTGCGAAACTAATTCTATTTATATAGCATCAACGTTTTCTTCCGTGGGATCGCAAACACAATTCTGTAGGTGATTTATTCAGTGTTTTAGTAGTACCGAGGGTATCGCCCGCCATATAGCGTGTACGTGAAATCTTGGGAACAGGTCACTTACTGGATGCCCTATAGAGTAAATACCCCTAAGGGAATGATTCCGTGTTACTGTCAGTCACAGACTTTAATCTATCTGGGAGTTCGACAGAGTTGAAGCTACCATAGTACGATGCACTCACATGTTGACGCTGTTTCTTCAACGAACATTTACGCAAAATGTCTGCTTGGCTGGCGTGCGGTAAACAACTGTGGTTTTTGACCGACGTTACAAGACTGTTCATTCTGCCATTCGCGTGCGTAGAGAAGTCGACACTTATAATTTCTAAGTTCCAAGGTTATTATCATTTTGTCGTTAATGCACTAATTTAACTCATAGGTTATCCGAACGTTAGGATTTCGGTCGTAACTCAGCGCATATGGTTTCTTTTTGATCTCAGCTCGACTGAAAGTTGTTCTGTCCCGGATCGGATATGCATTCGGAGAATATATGGGATATATGCTTTGTAAATCAGACTACAATCACTTGAAAGGTCTCCGTTGCACACATCTCAAACCGGTAGGATATCTAGACAAAAATGACATCTCTTCAGTGAAAGTGCTTACCATGTAATTACGCGTGTCAATCATGAATTTCTCAGTTTCTCGTTCAGCCTCGGTAATATGACTAGCACATCTTACGACACTCTTAGTTCAGTACTTGATTATTATTTTGTTTGTATTGTCCGCGTTTATTGTCACCAAGATAGTGTGGCGTTCATTCTGTTGGTGTTAGTCACGTTAGTTTCCTCTCGTGATTACACGCCGTATGTCGCATTTCCTTTGAAGGACCATGTAAAATAAACGTGTGTATCCGGTTTTGAACTCTGAACACGTTTGTTCCGCTGATAAATCAAAGAATCCTAATGGTTAGATCCGAAATTACGTTATAAACAAACATCTGATCAACAACTTAAAACCTTCTTCTCTTACAAAGCTATTCATTAAGGAGCATCATGCTGCGTAACTCTTCTAGCATTTACAATTTGACATTCTGGCTTCCAGAAGATCGCCTTACGGTAGTGAATTGAGCCACTTTCTGGTGCGACATACAACATCCTGGATTGTCAGAACAGATTTGGATTTAGGGTTGTCTACAAGTAACACAAAATGTAAAATGTCGTCTACTAAAATAGAACCTTATGTGCATCCGTTTGTTCGTTCACGTTCTTCAACGCTATGGCTGTTCTGTCAGTTTCGCTGTAACGGTCAATATTAATTTTTGCGGATTTTGCTCAACACTTTTCACACGTTTAATATAAATCTGCGATTGTTGACTAACGCTATATGTCGGGTTTTCCGTGATTCAACAGTTGCGGGTTGCGCGTATACCACTCAATTACTTTACGATATCTGACTGAATATCACAACCGGTCACGAACATAACTCCCTGTTAACCACATTGACAGTGAGAAAGCGAGTGATGTTTTGGTAGCATAACCATTTTTTCTACTAGTACTATTGAGACTGTGGGGTAACTTGAATATCCGATCATTGGGGAATTGTGAAGTCGGGGGAATGACGCAAAATAGTGTCATTAGTGCAAAGCTACCTATATTGAGTTGAAACACGTTAGTGCCGTTCAGAAAGCAACGCATACATATTGTTCCGTGAGGAGGCAGTTAAACAGACGCACTGTTCGACATATTGGACGCTGTATGCATGTACGACATTCATACTGGGTAAAGCTCTCCAAGACATGGGGAGTACATCGCAGCTGTTGTTAACATCAAGAAAGCATACACCATCAAATCCTTGTTTACTGTACCTGGCATACTGATGAATGCTTTCAAATCGGCACAGACATCTGAATTTGGCTCTTGTCGACGTACGTCATTCAACAATTGAAGTGCGTACCTCAGATAAAATCCCACTGACACAAAGGAATCCGTTGACCTGTTTCGTCCCCTTCCAAGACTTCTACCTTATGAGTAACACTTTGCCACAAAAGAAATGTTAATGCCGAGGTCCCCTTCCGTGGCCCTAGGATGAACTGTGTTCACCCGAATAGTGAGCTATTCGTGACTTCCGACTAGCGTGCTGGTGGTTTTGCAACTGGTTACTTTGATACCTACTGACTGGATATCTGTTTACAGTGAACAATATTAACACGCTCTTGGGTGTTTTGTTAATTTTGTAATCTGTATTCACTATGACTTGATCGTGCACAAGATCACCTAAGTCTCTCTGCTGCTTACCGTTGTGGACGAAGCTGCATGTTTTGAATCCAATGTACGTGGTCATTCGTGTGGTCGTTACAAGACAACCCATTTCTTTACCCTTTCGTAAAGCTGTTTCTACAGGCAATGAATATTTCAGTTTTGAAGCTCCAGGCTTTGGCACTCCGAAAACTCCCCGCATACTTATGAATGGCAACTCTCCACTGCCAAAACAACTACCAGATTTTTGGCGATGGTATGTGCAGCTTCTGAGCAAACCGTTTTTGGGGACACAATATTGGGTCAATCAGCCTGATTCCGATAGCCTCGGCAGTACGAAGTGTTTTTCTTCGGACAATGGTTGGTGGGTTGCCTGGCACGAGATACACCACTTTGAAAGCTTCGTCAGTTTCCACCTGGTGCCCGCTTTCAACCAGATGAGCGAGAAGAGCACTGTTGACCGTTCGTGATTCCCTGTGTCCCAGCCGTCGTGGATAGTGTTCTCTTTCCGAAAGCTGACTTGACGTTCGACCAGTCTAACCTGCTCCAGAGGAACACGTAAATGATTAGATACACAAAGATGAGGTCTGAACTGTCAGTCTATCTTTGTTATAAAACCTGAGAGTGGGGGATGTGGAGAATTGAATACGGAGTTCAGCAGTAGCATAGGTCTTGCTGATGGTCTGGTTGAACCTATTTGTCAGCTATTCTGCGGCGTCATCACCTTTGAACGACATTCGGATGAACACAGGTTTCTTTCTTACCTCATGCACTTCAGTCTTAGGTGATATTCTGACCATGTTGCTGGCGATAAATCGTTCCGGGTAGTGGTTATCATGTACCGGCCTGAAGATGAACTATCGAAAACATGTTCGCCTATATGTCTTTATTCACGCTGTCTGTGTGTCCATTTATGACGTGTGTCCTTAATTCAAGTAAATTGTTTTTTGCTTCGCTTCATGTAAAAGTTAGGTACCTAGCCAGATGATGACTACTCAGATACCAGCATTTTGGCCACATCGTTTTTCTGACTATTCTGTAGCTTTTCAGTCAAATTTAGGGTTGCATTAACGACATTAAAAGAAACTTTTTAAAACATTTTTCCGTATGTTGTTCTTAAAAATTCGGAAGCCATTGAAGTGAAGCGTTTGCCAAAATAAATTTATCTCGAATCTGTCTAAGATTCGGTTTTTCAGTCTGACTTTCGCCTCAGTGAGTCTACTTAACTGACTGACAGCAGCCGTTTTGCTCACCTCTTTTGATATGGTTGATTAGATCACTTTTCTCAACTTTTAGCACTACAACACTGGATGACAGTTTGAGAGCTTTTGTGTCAGTTTCAGCGATCATTCGCCTATTCTTCAAATCCTTGTGTTTGTTCAGTGTATGCATCTGGTGCCCCAATCCTTTTGTATACCTCACTCCTTATTTCTCCAGTTTTCCTGTATCTTCTTCCTGATTGTGGATACACATAAGGGTTGTTTTAGTAATGACAGCTGCAGAGGCACCACCACAATTCACAAGCAATTTCTGGTAGATGAACCCAATTGTACTCAATAAAACGCTGTTTTCAGAGTTTCACTGACAACCATATTTGACCTTCAAAATGGGTTCAACAATAGTTTGTACTTATGGAGAAGAGAGTATTTGCTCAACTGCCTTCCACAGTTCAGTGCACTCGATTTTCTAGGCACATGCCGGACAGTCAACCAAACAATCCTGGGTTTCGTCCTCGTAGTTTGTGAATGCAATACTGCCCAACTGAAAACAGTGGTCATGAAATCGAGATGACTGTTTTTCGAACATCTCAATTTTCATCGCACACTCGTGCTGTACCACAAAGAATGAATAGTGCATTACTTAAGCCAGTACAATGTTTCGTTATATTGTTTTATTTTGCAGTTGACACTAGTGAATTGTTGAGGGCTAATGTGCAACAAAATGTAATTTTGTCATGAGGAGATTTCTGACGATGAACTATAGGGATCCAGTGACAATAAGAAGCTGGGTAAGTCAAGATCAACGTAAGGCTGGTGCGAGGGTGCGTAAGCAGACGCAGTAGGACAGCACAATAGAGAAAGTTCTGCGCAGAAGTGGCGGATGAATGGTGCATTGACACCTGTCCTGATATGGCAGTTGTCCGGTTGGCTAATTCCCGTGGGTTTGCGTGTGCGTGAGGCAAATCACATGTATGTGTGTAGGGTCACATAAAAGTGAGCAAACGCACAAGCACCACGCAAGTAACCTTGAGCATGGGCGGATGCAATCTGGCCCTCGAGCCAAATGACAATGGAGCGAGGTAGGACCATGCAACCTTGGTCAAAGCCAGCTACAACTTCGGTTGCATTTGATAGGCCATGTGACAGGCCGAATTCGGCTTCTGCCGTTTTGGGGGCTTCGGAAGAATCTCTAGACTGATTTGATCTCAGAGGTCTGCGACAGCGAAAATTAGTGTACTGAATAGGGAAAACTGCTCTTAACATCCGTTCGACAAACAGAAGCAACAGTAGGTTCCCTACCATTTCGAAAGTTATGCCGACAGAAATCAAACTAACTGTGGTAGATATTTTTACATCTCATAGGATGGCACGAATTCAACAGATATACCACACTTTTCCCACGTTTTCCAGTATCTCAGAAATCACGCTAAGTTTTCACCAAACCTTCCTACAGCGCACCGACTATCATTGATAAAGACGCCTTCTTGCCTTCGAGCATGACAATTCAACTGTTTAAAAAAGATAGCACATATCTTCACCTGCCATTGGTAGGCATATGCCGTTTTCATAAGTCACCGTCCTTCAGCCAATTAGAGCATTCAGCAGTGGTATATATATATATATATTCCATTTGACAGGAGTATCACGATCGGGTATTCAAAATAACAATAGTTTCCGGGGTAAACCATAGGACTGCATAACAATGTATGGCCTCGTCTGACGCAAAAGACGTACGAACAGAAGCAACTGCATTTTGATTTGAAGGCCATAATGCTCCGGCGACTATAAAACACCAATCACTCCAAATGGGCATATTGACTCTCTTCGGCCAGGTTGTGATTGAAAATTGACAACCCATTGCCCTTAAGATCTCCTTTGACCACTCGGTCCAAAATATATTTCCACCGAGACCGGTTACGTCGGATAGTTTGAACTACCTCGGCTGACTGAGGGAATAGAAGCGCAAACGTTCTACAAAAGCAAAAGAACGGACAACGGAGGATGAGATTGCTAGAAAACGTGAACAGCAAAACCCCTCTGACACGGAAGCAGCATAGATGGATTCCACGTGTACTGGGACTCGTAGAAATCAACAAGCCCATGATTTTCTGGCCGTCAAAGTGTTTGTTTGGTGAAATGAATGGAGAATGAGCATTCGTTGATGAGAAGAGGAAAGAACTAATGTGACTCGCAGCAGCAGAAGAGGTTAATTGCCGACCCATCATTGTCAGGTATTTGGGCGACAATTCATGGTATGGGTTCGAGAATGGAGCACACTCATGACAGTGAACTATCAATAGCCATTTTGCTGTGTGAATTGACCTGCTGCATACGCAGTTTTGGCGGCTCTTTGCTATCTCATCAGGTTAAAAAAATGTAATCAACGGACATTGATAGCAAATATATAAGTGAAAATGATCGTATCAGACAATCGGTTTTTACATCTTTCCTGTATCTGTAGACAAACTGGCGTGTGAAAAAAATAGATTTTCAGTCGTATAAAACAGGATGTGACGAATAATCACTTTCGATACCTCACTCTCAGATCAACGCAAATGCAAAACCTAACAAACACGCAGATTCAGGCCAGTCATCCAAATTCGACTACGCAATATGTGTGGTCACTCAGCCTCCGATATACGACTGTCCTGTTTTTCTCACATATGAATTGTCCCTTCGTCAGTTTTTTTATATTCTCCCATGTAAATGCGCATTTGTTCGTTTTTCTGTGTGTAGATTTGAGGATGAATTACCGAATATCATTATTCGTCACATTTGTATTTTTACGCAACATTGTTTCAACAAGTTCTTCATATTTTATTTCAAGGTGCAATGCTTCTGACGTGCACTCGTGCGTAAAGATGTATAATGTTGTACAGTGCACAAATTCTTGTTATGTCTGATTTGGTCTTCACCGAAAATCTGTTGTACGTTTTAATTTCTGTTTTGTTTCTTTGCTGTTCATTCTCCCAATTACTTCCGAAAATCACGGCTGTCTTCCCTTGAGCTGGTCGAACAAGATTGCCGATGAAAAACTAAATTCTTTCTCTCACGCGAAACCGAGTTGTGTGGTGGTCGCTGGTTTTTCCTAGGTCTTCAGTGAAAAGCCAGCAACATTCGAGCTCGTTTCAACTTTACAAATACTACACGGAACACAGTTTATGGAAACCTATTGTTGCTCCTTGAAGGCTATCATTTGATGCCAATCAGCGGAACGAAAAATTACACAACTTACTCATACAACGGAAGAATGACAAAATCCAGAAACGAGATTTGCAACTGCGGCACGCAAGCGCGTTCTCGATCCATACTGTCAATCGGTTTTTGTCCTGAAGCTTTCTCTAAATCGCCTTGTCTGAAAAACTCCTCATATATCATTTGGGCAACTGCAGATGTGTTGCGCCAGTCTTTGGTCTGGTCGCTCAAATCTGCCGCGGTCATGAGCAGCGCTAGAAGCAGACTGTGATGTTCTTGGTTAGTGACCTCATAGCCGTCCGCAATCATTTGCTTCTGTTGGGAGAATACGTTCAAATGATGTGCCAAGTCGGTTGCCAGAATAATGTCTCGAATCAGATCTAACACTTGACTGTATTCCTATATCAGTTGAAAAGTTGGGGGGTAGGGTGGCAAATGTATAATACGATGTTTGTAACTCTCCATACTACTATCGCAAAGAACGCTGAAAAGACTTAATTCGTGATATTTTCTGCATTTGCAGTCACACACTATGAACACTTAACTAAATTCTTATGCAAGAATCATAAGGCGAAAAAGTGAGCAAAAGAATTATACCACGGAACAAGACAAAGTAGGACTGACAACCTTCACATTGGTCTCAGCACTACGTTTCTGACTAGTCCAAAAATCATACAGTATGCACCATGAACATTGGTCAGCCTTCTGGTTTGTGTGAAGTACTTCGGATTCTCTCCCAATATGGTTGACGTAACAACTGCATAAACAGTTGCACTATGGTTGTTTAAGGTGCTGCGACAAACTCAGATTTGTTTATCGTGGATAAGGCGGACAGTGTTCTGTCTGATTGCGTAACGCATGACAGCACTTTAGTAGGTTTTTCACAAGTGTGTCGTTGAACATATCCGTTATCTTTCGCTAATAATGGTCTGGAACCAGACGTTCGAGTAATCTATCGTCTTCAATAACATGATTAATTACGTTCGCGGGGAATTTGAAGAACCACATCACTAACGGACAGAGAAAGTTCGCCATCACATTGCAGTGTCAAAGTTCCTTACTTTGCGAATCAACAAAAGTCATGTCAGGATTATTTTTGTTGTATTTTAGCTTGTTTAGCTTGCTCAGCGTTCAAAAACGAACTGATTAAATGGCTCATACATTGAAAATTACTGCCGGTATAAATGATGTGAAGAGTTTGCAGTTGATGATGTGCCAAATGGATCTTCAGAGGTAACTATCAATTCAACGTGACTGCGGCCGTTTTACAGCCTTTCTAGGCATCCTCATAACACGACGATCAGATGGCTTAATCGAAAGATATGTCTGCAGGAAAAACCTTATAGACCAGTCATTATCTGTACTTTGACAGCTTCTGGTCAACTTAATACAGACATACTCTGGTTCTCACTGTATATCATCGTATCAGATGAAGGGCACACTCCAGACAATTTACACAGTGAACTACGGTACATGCAGTCTGTACTGCAATCAAATGTCTATCTCCGAGCGCTTACTGAACAGCACAGTAATGATGACCATACTGCGTAAAGACACAACTGCGTCCAAGTAGAGCGTCACCCTACAGCCAACGCACAACAATGATATGATAGAATAAAGCAATTGGCGACCTGAGTCAGCAGTCGATCTATCATTCTATGCGGTCCCGGTGAGGATACTACATTCAACTAGCCGAATGTCAATACTTCCGGATAAAGTGCCACTACCCACGTACACCAAACCTTGCTCCGTTTACCGCTTTTAATGTGAACATCAATCTACATACACGGGCAAAACGGAACAGCTGTTGTCCAAACGAGTAATCGAGCCTATTCCGGCTCGGGATGAATGTGCGATGAAACGGACACCAGCAAATGGTTTGAAAAAAAAAACCAGTGCAATGCAAGCACCCAGCGTTTTTGATTGTGCGTCACTTGTTAGCTTCTGGACTTGAGGACGTCACACTTGATGCCTTCACAGGTCTTTAAATAGCTAACAGTCTACGACCGCTTCAGTTCGCCGAGACTGTCACTATTCGTAGATGGCCAGTAGAAAGGCAGTTGTCATTCTTAACCTGGTTTGATAAACGACCGATTTCAATGATACTGTGTGTGTGCGCATCTGCAAACGAACTTGTGTGGTCTTGCATTTCTTTTCCGTGTTTTGCTCTGACTCTGCTATGTAAACACTAACATCTAATGAGATTAAAATGTTTCACCAGGCATAAAATCGTGCAGTCTGTTTTTCCGGACTTCTGCAATATGACTTCTGTTTCTTGACAATTTCGGAGACTATTTTTGAAATACCTATTATTGGTAGAATACCCCCCAAAACCAGTTTGATAAACACGCCATCAAAGGTTGTCGGTTCAGTTCCCATCTTCAACCTAGTAGTTGTTAGTCGGTTTAAATATTTACTTTTCATGGAGAAATAAAATGAGAACCTCCTACGGGCACGACTCAGTCACATACTGACAGCAGATCCCCTTATCCATAAATCTTTCCGGTAAGGATTTGCTTAACTCAAAAGTCAAATTACCTGTTTTGTGACATGTTCAGTGAATCCTAGGGCATCGCATCCACAGTATAACAGTCATTGTGAGATACAATTGAATATTGTAGGACATGGTTGAAACAATCGAAACAGACTATTGTGATGAATACAGTTTCCAACTGGCTGTCAATGCCACACTCATATTGGTGTATCATGGAGATTGACTACGTTTTCACGGCAAACAATTCCAATGTCACTGTGCTCGTGAGTGGGATGACAAACAAGGATCGGTTAGTTCGTACAGAGTGTGAGGATACGTTCTTCTCAGGCGCAGACAGTAAACAAAGTTAGCTCGTCCGGACTCGGTTACCTAGGCTATTTTAAACTTATGGCGAGAAGCGAAACTGATATCGAAACATCTTAACCTGGAAGAAATATAGTCTAAAATGCGAATGTGTCTTAGTAATATCTACTTCCTCGCGACAAACCCTTGTAAAGTCGTACTTGTACGAATATACATGGTAATCTATTGCAGCATCACGTGTCATTTTTATTTATACTACACAATATTTAAAAGCTTATATCGGGTTGACTGAATACGTGTTTTATTGATGGCCTTACTATCGCAAGCGTCTTAAATCATTGTGCTAGAAAACTATTTGTCCTGTTTCAGCTATACCGATCATATAGGTGAAACTCTCAACTGATGGTCCGCGTGAGCGGAGTTTGCTTTGTACATTATTACAATACAGAATTCTGTTCAGATACCATAATCTTTTTCTGTTGCTCACGATGTAAGATCTCACAATACGTACACCCTAAATAGAGAGTGAGCAGTTTCAGGTTGACTAGGGATCTAAACAAGCTGTGCACTGTGAAAACAATGTTAATCGTAATACTGAACCAGTTAAAGAATTCCTGATAGGTAACTTACTTCATTATAGAGGTAAACACAGAAACCAATCTATGTTCACCTATCTGGTTTCAAACAACAGACAACGACAACCTGATATTCAAGATGATCAGTAGCATTTATTGATGAACAGAATGACCACTCACATCTGCCGAAAGTGATTCGAAGATATTGCATCCACTGGTGTTCAAAATGCATACGGTTTGGGAGAAGTGGTGTCTTTCAAGTACAGAACCCTGTGAACTGTACAGGGCCGCCAAAATTGACTGGGTTTGAAGCTATAAGAAAAAGGATATGCTTCAGTTGTTTATGCGAGAATGATGACCTCTTCCACTGAACGCGAGGCGCACTCTCAGCCGTTGACAAGTTGTAATTAGAATCTGGATGACACTAATCTACGGGATCGGACCATAACGCTTTTAATGTTACGGGTTTGTTTATAATTCGCAGAAGTTCAGGGTTATTGGGCTGCTGCTGATGATATTTTTTGTCTATCTATCAATATATATCTGGAACCCGGACAATGACAACTCGAAACCGAGTAGATTCTTCCAGTACAAGCATTCACCACTAAAACCCCTTCGTGGTTGTTTTTCTTTGCTTTCACCACTAAAAATGTCGCCCTAAAAACCCACCGTCTTCGGGTCTATAATGAATGCTCCGTGCTTCGAGTCACATGCTTGAACCGATTTTCTACCCAATAATAAGGAAGAAGATTCGCTGTTCCTGTCACCTTTGATTTTATTTGGATCGTCTTCACCACCTCTGACAAACGTGGATTTGATATTCGATCATGATTTCCTAAACAACCATTCCCTCTACTAGGTCACCTAACAAAACAACTTATTAAAATCGTTACGCCTACTAAGAAAGACGCATAAATGCAGTGAATGTTTAGGGTGTAAAGAGATGACCGATGAGCCTTGTCTTCACCTCGGGGTGTTAAACAGAAATAAATATTTATGGGCCTTCTTGTGTGAAATTTCTAGCATGTCAAGAGGAAGCTGACGCCATCAAGTATGGGTTGATACCACGTTAACTGAAAGAAGTGAGTTGTAGATTCTAGACCAGATACTCGATTAGCTGATTTATTGGAGTTTACTGAACGATCAGTAATTTGAAAAAACAGCAGTTCAGAATTGCTATACAAAAGGATAATGCTCTGAGCAACGGGACTGATCTCACATGGTCACCAAAACCATCTGACGTACTCAGCTACCTACTTGCTTTGACCCACTTGGTCGCCTGACTTCAGGAATCAAGTTACTGACAGGATTGTAGGTTGATTCTTCAGAAAGTATGGCACTATATAAAACAAGAAAACTGCGATGCTTTACAGCAGCTTACTAAGAAAATTGTGTGCAGCAACCTCCATCAAAATTGGTCCAACTCGACAAGAAGTTACCTCTACGTAGCAAATTCACACAGATTCTTAAAACAAATATAACTAGTTAGGCTCAGTGCACGGGATAAGTGTGGTGGATTGTCAGGCCGGAGATGCGAGTTTTCGAGCGCTCGGCCGAATACCTCAACGCGGGTGGGGGGTACGTTCAAAAGCCTGCCGCGATCGAATGAAGAACGATGTGCGCGACCGGATGAGTCATCGCTCGACTGGATCGGACCAACGGGCGAGCCAGGGCAGGCGAAGTACGACAGACGGCCAGATCGGAGGCGTGGTTTTTCCAACATTTAGAGGAACATCTCGACACGATGTTGGAATACGGTCAAGGCCAACACTGGGTGGATGGCGGACAGCACGAGCAGCCGGACGAGCCATCGCGCAACG
>QNGE01001226.1:31431-144048 GCA_008508345.1 Paragonimus westermani | reverse complement strand
CCCATGCAATCGATCGTAACAGAGGAGGCTGCTCACACCTGGGGCATAGACATTTTTGGTCCACTCCCAACAAGCTCGAATGGAAATCGCTACATAGTCGTTATGATTGACCATTTCACACGATGGGTGGAAGCCATTCCAACGGCGGATCAAACTAGCAGAACGATGGCACACGCTTTCGTAAGCAATGTCGTGGCTCGCTTTGGAATACCGCACAGTGTTATCACGGACCAGGGTCCGTGTTTTGAGGGGCGGCAATTTCAGGAGATGCTGAGGAATTGGGGGATTCAGCGCCTGAGAACATCGCTGTATCATCCACAAACGAACGGATTGACGGAGCGGTTCAATCATACAATGAAGGAATGGCTGAACAAGAAATTGTCGGTTACCTTGTTAATAAGGACAAAAATTGAGCAAAGAATTATTGAAATTTAGTTAAAGGTATTCGGCCGAATTGACTAATAGAGACATGTCTTCTTCCTGTCTGTTCCGGAACGTCTAAGCGTCACTAACTTATCTTGTACACAGTAAGCCCAGTAACTCAACTGACCAGTGTTTTGAGGAAAGGTTTAATTCTTTTTTGAAGGCCGCATGTTAGGCAGTGTTTATTTCTAAGAATAGTACGTTTTATCTCGTACTCCTCGGTCTGATCGCGGGGATAAACGCCTTTCTGATTAGTGTGTACCCGGTGCCCGCCAGCTTTTGTAGCTCATCCGCACTGTGCTTTTTGTAAAAACGGTAAACTCAATTAACTGCGACATACCAGTATAAACGTATAAGTCTTACATGAATAACCGGTGACCCCCTCTGTTGAGGTTTCCTGAAAATCATTCCATTAGTGATTGCATAATGGAGTGTTTTTTGCTGATGTTTTGTTGGATTCTGAATCGCAGTTCATAGAATGCTTTCTTGGCCAATAACACCCTTGAACCTATGCGGACCACCGCATTAACAGTATACGGATGGCTCTTAAACCGGTCGTGTTTTTAGTAAGCCGAACACACAAAAAACAAACGCCGTGTATAGTAATCGAAACAATAATTTGTATTGTGTGAGATTAAGTAATTATCAAAATTATCTTATGTAACTTTCACTTCACATACCACCTTAGATAGGAAATTATCAGAGAGTGCAGACCGGATGAGTAACGAACCTGAAAAGAGTTATTCGTCCCACGATGGTCGATATCATGGCACAGAGAAGCCACAAATAGAGCCAGGTATTCCATTTCTGTCAAAAGTTCGCCAGACAAAGGTAGGTTTTTTCCACACACGTATACAAAATGACAGACAGAAAATGCATGCATCCAGTTGTGATAAGTTGGGTCACGATAACCCCGGAATACCATTAAGATGAAACGTGCCAACGTGTTACGCGATATTCGCCAACTCTTGATAAGTCCAAGATCTTCAAACATACTGAGCAAAGCCTGAATTCAGACAATAGAACAAGAAAAGAAATGAATATTAAAAACTTGTCACAAATGTGACTTGATGATTTCATGATATTCCTAAAATCCCTGCAGATAATAATATATTTGGCTGTCCGAAAGTCGAATATGCTGAGTTGGTTCTCACGAAGTATATCAAATGATCTAATTTCCAAATATTCTTTCAAACGCAATATGGAACTGTGTTATAAGTAGACACAAAGAACTTATCCAATCAGCCGCGATCCAAAAGTACCTGTTGCTACACCTGAAGCACCTAGTAAGTAAACGCACATGTCCACGAACATCCATCATGTCGATGGAACGCTCGTGCAACCAACTTATGAACATATTAGCACCGTTCCTCGCGTTGGGAAGTCCTACCAAATTTGCAAGTCGTTTGTGCTAAAACTGGCTTACTTCAGTAAGATGCGTCCAACTACCATTCTGGCTGACCTGGTGGTCCGGTTACCTGAACACGGTTGCCATTGTAGCGTAACAACGAAGCGACAGGTTGGTCTGCTTACAGCAGCTATGAAACGAACAAGAAAAACATGTCGTGCTTCATACGACCGTGCTGTTCAATCCAATGGCTTATCAAAGACACAGAGAACTATACTATACAGTCTTCTGCATACGTTCGAAAATTAGGCAACGCATTACAACCAAAGTTGCCACTAACAAAGGGCTTGTCTACCAAAATGACCAGCGATTACCCGTTATGGTCTTATTCAGACATGTATTTGTGCACAGTTTACTGTGTCTAAAAATTTTCTCATAGGAATTGGAAGGTTTATGGTTGTGTGGTAAAATTAAGCCAATACCATTTTTCAGGCTATGCTGCATCTTTCCCAGCTTATAGAAGACAAATGAACCTCGCCTATGAGAATTGGTGTTTAAAAAACTTCCACACAATATGAAACTATGACTCTAGAACACATCAAACCGTCCAACAGAAACAGTTTACCAGAAATGTATCGTCGTTTGAGGTGATATCACGTGGGATTGATTCAAATGAGGTCGGGAATCGGAGCACAGTGTTCATGTGAGGAATTTTGCATCCAGCGAGCCACTTTACTTTATCTTCTGATACCTGTGAGAGCAAAAGTGATTGATTCGTTGGTTATTCAATACACACAAACATTAAAGGTCAAAATAGACCAAATGTACGGGTTGCTTACCTTCATATGATACATCATCAACTCATTGGCCAATTGAGTCCGGCGCTGTGATTCCTGCACGCGCTTATACATGAGTGACTGTGTGAGGAATTGTGCGGAACAGTTTATCATGCTGACTGGGTTACGAATAGTTACAAGACGAGGTTTACAGCCAAAAATTCTAGTTCAAACCAGTCTTGGACACACAATCAAGACAAACGCTGGAGCTACGGATGAACTTACACAAAGTACGACAAAACAGTCAGTTTATCTAATACACAATTAACGATATCCAATACAATAATACAGCAACCATGGACCTCAGATCAGTAATAAATGGCTGAAAGCGCAGGTTTCATTAACACGACTCTATCTCCAGACTATTCTACACATCTACTAAATTGTGATTGGGGTGCACAACTTGAGTGTCAACAATCGTAAGACAATGGAATCAATATCCTCGGATCGTAGTTAGTGTTTTAAACGATTTTTGATGACTGTAGCAATGTAGAAACAAGAAAAGTTGTCCAAACCCTGTGGAATTAAACGGTCTTCGTGAAATTATTAAGTAAACCCTTGGTTAAGACACAACGAGTTAAAACCAAAGAGTTATCGGTTTCGCAATGTTTCGACCTTCTCGGAGAGCCTTTATCAATCGTTTTAAATCAGAAAATTCACATTGTCTTCATGAAATATCCGTTACCAAGCAATGACCTCACTTCTGCTGGTAAGTTCAAGTAACCACTTGCCCTGTAGATATTTTGAGCAACCCGAGACATTTATTGGATGAGCTATTTTATAACACATAAGATCATTCTTGTCCGCAGTTAGTAACCAGAGCTGCTCACTTGAAGGTGGCTTAAAAATTGCTACTTTCTTCTCCCTTTCCCTCCATATGGTTGTGAAGAAAATTACTGACGGATAAAGTATGCCTAAGGTACTATAACGGCCTTAACATCATCGGGGAAGGTTCAGATGCGACAGAACTGTGCAGTTTGCTGGGTAATACCTCAATCCAACCAGTATTACTCATTGGGGTGTAACATGGAAACGCATTATAAACTGTTTTAATTGCAGTATAGGCAGTCATAAAACTACAACCGAACCGACAGAAGTCGAATGCATCACGGACGCTGTCCCCTCAACTCAGTTGTATATCAGTTTTACGACCATGGCTTCAAATGACAAGCCTGGTTTTGATACGCACCCACCTAATGCTGTTGGGCTGACACAGTGAGGACAATTGCAAACACAGAGCTTGGCATTCGTATTTTGAAAACTCTGGATAAGTATTCGTCATTGAGTCAGTCGCACCATTAGGTTGTAATGATTAAGCGATATATAAAGCGGCATTATCAGAGCTCGAGATCAGTAGGCGTAGGTCCCGAGGCTACAGTAAATGGGTCGCTGATGGACGACACTAATTATTTCCATGTGGCGATGTAAGACACATGTTCAATCTAGTGGTATGCAATATCCACATGTAAGTTAATACGAGGTGATGACAGCTTTGATGGGCGACCGAGAGATCGGTAACATTCTTCACACGAACTCGGAAATTTTGTTTCCTTTTTTAGGACGGTTGATAGTCGTACTGAGTTTGGTTGTGTATATGAAGTGATACCAGCTGCTAACAGTTAAATTTCAAGCAATAAATATGTGCAGTTTCAGATGAAATCCCATCCCGTACTTCGTTTTTGTAATGATTTTCAGTGATTGACGCCAGGCATTCAGCTGTGTCCTCCATCCTAAGCTCACTTGAGTATCCACTGGCGACATTTATGCGCACAAACACCCGTTTTATTTTCTATCCTTAGGTTTGTGTAGACGTTGTTTTTGGACTGTCATTATAGCTTCTACGATCTCGGTTCACCGATCGTGGATTTCGTAAATCCAGTGGATTGAGCTGAAACGCCAGCTGTCAGTGTCGTCCCACTAAACTCTGTTGTTTGGCACTGTACTGAAGTTGATCGCATTTCCACATTCTTAATGATATAGTCGTGTTCGACTAACTGTGAAAGTGTTGTGATATCAGACGTTCGCAAAAGTGAATGATAACCAGATGAGCCAGTAATTAATGCGAGAATGAATACAGATTGTTCCGTGGTTCTCATTAAGTACAGGATCATCGGTTTGACTGGCACTTTTATCCGCGAACCACCAAGGAAGCCAAACACCCCCTTTCTGCTGGATGGAAGGAATCAAACCATGCACACTTCAGTCTGGGCGAGGATAGGCACTGCTGATAACCTCTAAAGAGAGCAAAGCTCGAGTCTAATGCTTCCTTTTCAAGTCGGCTAGCCGATAAGCTTGTCTGAATTTGAGGGCTACAATCAAGTGTGAGTGTTGCTCGACTGGCAGCGAAAACACAACTGTAAAATCACTGCTTCGTTTTCAATCCCATTCCCACACCTGAATAGAGTGATTCCAGTTGGCCAACCGTTAGACCCAAGAGAATGAGGCTGCTCACGTCCGTGTCACTAGGGATTGAAACTATAATCAAGCCTAATGTGACCTTCGGAACACGCCTGTCATATCGACCATAGATTTAAAAATGCTAGAGTGAATTCTCCACATCTTATCTCAACAGTAGGTGCGTCTTCTTGATCAGCTTTTTCCAGCATACATATTGTAGCACCCAATTACCGTTTTGGACCGCATAAAATGGTAGTACAACAAGAAATCTGTAAGCTTTAGTTTGTACCACACGTGTATACTCTTATGTTTGTGAAGGCACAAAGTCTACTTTGCTTTGAGAAGTTGTACACTATCGCGTCTTCCTCGAATCTCTGTATATTTATTCACACTTCTGTACTGAATGTACTGATAAACTGACTCACGTGAACTATGCTAATGCAGCAGTAAACCGAAAAAGCTTTGGCTACGTCTTCGTCCGCGCGGGTGAAATATGGAAAGCCAATCTTATTGCACAACTGAGCGACGCCAACGATTCCATTTTGATCGTTCTTTATAGGGAAGCAAAGAATGTTTCTGAAAAGGGATTGAAAAAGATTAGGTGTGTGAAGTAGATTTGACCAAAATAGTTGAACATTTGACGTGTACAAGACAGTGGGCTAACTACACATGTAAATAAAGGAATACCTGTCAGAGAATATTAGATAGGCAGATTAAAGCAAGGAATATAGCGGACAGTTGGCAGCGACAGCTTTCACTTATGTTGTGGCTGACTACCATTACGATTAAGGCGTTTTAACCGCGAGATTAGAACTAGCCTTGGTACACACGGCCAATCGTGTGCACATTATACTATCCCTCGTCCCCAGATTGTGGCTTGGCCAACTTGGCTGGCCGATCACGCTGTTTATTAGTTTGCGAAATTGAATCACACAAAAACGTGATGCATCATACCCACTGTGAAACCTGTTTTAGTGCACTCGATTTCACTTCAAAGCGACTGACTGCTAAACGAATGTGACTGTCCAACCATATGCTGCTAATACATTTTCTTGTCAAGAACACTGAATAACCTGGTCAGTTCTCGGTTCCCTGGATGAGACGAGTGTCAAGCGTGCACTTACATCGGTTTATGTGGATTCGAATCCCATGTGATCTGGTGAGGAGTGGACTCAACAGGATTCAAACAGCTTTTCTTTGTTTCACCAATAGGCACTAAGACCATCAGTTTGTGTTGATAGATATAGTTATTGTCAACAGAACGACTGTTTCTATTTCGCTTCTAGTTCTTGAGATTCATAAAAAGTGGAGATGGAAAAGACTTCGACCGTGAGAGTACGAACATAAACGGAGCCCGACTACGAGCAAGGGTGGTTTTTCCGATCGCCCGCATGTGTGATCGTGTGTATTGTTTTGACTAACCATGGAGTTGTGTACCGTTTCAGTCATCTCTGGCCCTGATACTGTTATGCTTACTGAGACAAGAGGTAAATATGAACTTGTTCTAAAAGCATTCAGACTGACATGAAACCACCCTGTCTGTCTGTCTTCAGATATCACACCCCACAGACTGTATCATATCCGTACATACAGTCGGTCCGAAGCTATTGCGTTTTGCAGAAGTACGGATGATCTAGATGACACGCACTTCAGCTTAGTGCGTGCGTCTCAGATTCAGGCCATGACAACAGTCCAGATGAAAACCATAGACGTGTTGGAAAATCCGTTTTGTTCGGATTTACTCATAGTTGCGGCTGAACCCAAATTTCTAATGTGTGCACTGAACAGTAAATATTTTTTAGTTAACAGGGCAATTTGATATATGTTGCAACAAATCTATGGACATCATATTTTTAGATTAGGGTAAATGAGATGAGGCTAATGATGCTGTTTTGTTATAGAGACAGCAACTGAACTCAGCGTTTCACCAGTTTTGAGATACAGTTACGAAACTACACTAACCATAATGATCTTAAATCAGTAGTCGCCCAAAGAAAACCAATTCATTGGGTTGGTTGGAGTGGTAATTGCCGACAGTTTTTTGTGTGGTGGAAATGATATCGGTAGGACATTCTCAAGAAACGTACTTTAACAGAGAAGTTGTTGGATGCCACAAACATGCGATAGACACTTGTAACTGGATAGTCGATCGTCAACATATAAATTGACATACCGCGCACGGTAACCTTTGAGTACTTGCAGACAACCGGCGACCAAGCTACTAGCGTATATTACTCCTCTGCTGCTGAATATCGGTCTATTCCATCATCCAGTGCTTACATTTCTTCGTTAACTGGTTCAACTCTTCACGAGCGACACGTGGCTTACTTCGTGGGGGATTTTGAGACATAATTGATCAAACCTGTAAAAACTTAGATTATGGGTGGCTAGAAAGATTCTTCAGTTAGCTAAGGACTCGAGTTTCACACTTGTTAGAGCTCGATTGTATTTCAGATCCTTGCTACGGCTGAAAATCAGGCTCTGTTTATGTTTCCATGCGACAATTTTGTTGGCCAGTATGCCACTGATATCACATAAGGCACAACCAGATTACCAACTCAAAGACTCGGCTAGGCTCACGTATTATCTCCAAATGAAACGGAATAAATTACTTTGTAATTTTAATCGTTTAACTCAGTTCCACTTAATGGGAGGTTTTAAACATGGGATCACTATTTGTCGTTAAAAGAACGGTAATCGATCAACCCTGGGCAATATTCACAAGCACATGTGCTAGTAACTTTCGACTATCTGGTTATGCGCAATCCGAAGTCGATGGCGGAGCGGTCAACACCGCTGTTTCACAAGAACGTGGACCAGAGTTCGAATTCCATTTATGAAGATAGTGCGCAGTACTGCAAGCTCTAGCACGGTCAACACTGGAAATCGATGCTTTCTGTCGACTGGAGTCGCCTAAAACGTCTTGGTTTTTAAGTGTTGTGGTCAAATGTGAACAACGGTTAGAGTACATCAATTAAGCAACTCACTAATTACCAGAAATAAATAATCGTTTTTCGAGATCCGTAGATCTGGCTTAGTTTCATCAGTACAAGCCCTTTCATTATCTGTTGTTTCCTTACACATAAACTCGACCAGTTAAAGTGTTCAGTGGAAATAAATTATCAAGGCCACAAACAACAACTTAATTTTGCTCACAGAAAACAACATAGAAAATGCTGAATTTTTGATGATGTTGATCACATTCAAGAGGTTTCTGATAAAATGTACGTTTCGATTTATCACCTGTTATTTCTGCTATCGCTCATGACGTCTAAAGATCTGTGTAACCCGTTCTGGCTTCCAAGTATAATTGACGAATAGCCCACAAAAGACTACAGGTGTTAGCATAGCTGACCTCATATGAATTCTGATGGACTACGCGCAGAGGTTATATGGGGTTTCATGGGACTGCCCGGCTATAATTGGGAGTTTCAGAAAGTATAACGTACCTTGTTCTAAATCCTGTTTCGGCATCCACTCCCCGATAGAACAAGGGGTGCGTGTAGGCGTCTCTAATATTTAGAATTTCTCCTAGAACAGAGAAACACATTGTAAATTGTTGAACTCATGGAGAATTATCCGAAAACTGTGTAATTAGAACTTCATCCAAAGCATGTGTCAATGTATAAATTAGGGTTAGCTTCAAAGCGGTCTTTACAGTTTGTGGTGTTTTTATATGATGCAAAAACCGGATGTGCGCTGCTAAGCGTTCCACCCAGACAGTTTGAACCCAATGTAAAAAGTAAATGAGAAATAATGTGACAAAATTCAACACGACGCAAAAATGATTGGCCAAAACAACGCGAGATTTCACGTCCTGTGTGTGTAAACCTATATTTACTCTCAAATTTGGTTCATACTTCAAGGTATGCCTAAGAGAAGACGAGTTAATAAACGTGGATTTCTGGTGTAGTCGATAATCTTATGTTGAAAACGGACGTTAGTACGACAACCTGTCGAAAATGACTGTCATGCAACGGGCATGTTGTTACTTAAATTACGCGTGGACGAAGTATTGCATGGTTTCGCAATGCGAATGAGAAATAATGTACCACCATCAACGCCTAAACTGATGTGTTGTATTCTGCGGTTAGATAAACGCCTGGGAACACAAAGCATTATTTTGCTTATCCTAGCTACTAGGTCGATTCTGTTGTGTTCCCAAGCGTAGGTACCGGATTAGTGGTTTGCGTCGTGCCAATTAAGGAAGCCATATTTACGCTGATTACCTAACGTGGTAATCACTTTATCGGTCATGTGCGATGACGCACTTTTATTCTTTCAGATGGCTATGCGGCTATATATACCTGGTTCGATCTCCATGGCTAATTGACTACCACGTACTAACTAGGTGATCGAATTGAGGGAATATTAGTATGTAGTGGAGGGTTAGTGGTGATTAGCAGAACTATAATAGACATTCCGTCAGTACAGTTTACATCATGCACGTTTTGTAATCACACCGGAAATCTGCAACATCATGGCATTGAGCACTGTGTCCTCATACTTAACCAGAACGCAAGTGTAACTTGCGTTCTGGTTAAGTTACTTTGCACCGAGGCCGTAAAAATGAACAAGAATGATTGCCTATTGAGCAACATGAATGATTCAAACTAGTCTACTGAAGATAACCACTGAGAAGCTCAGGTGAACTGGGTTGGCGGAAAAAGGCACGAACAAGTAAACAAATTGACACATTAGATTTTCAGGCAAACTGGTTCATTAATTGACCCGGCCCAACCCTGTCATGATTTTAAATAAACAAGTCCTGGCATGATTACCTTAATCCAAAACCAAGACGAACTGTCAGGAGCCGTCTCTAAGTCAGTGTAGACAACGTATTGCGTCGCTGGAATTTAATTTGCATTTGGGTGTGCTTGGATGACACGATTATGATGTTCAAACACAGGGCAACACGTAATTTTGGGGTGACTGCAAAAAAGCGCATGATTTCTCCTTACAGCACGGAACTTTGCAAACTTGAATATGAACATCTAGCTCACTTCAATTCTTTCTTTGCCTCACGCTATCTTAGCAGAAACGGTACCGAATGCTAATTCTAGCGTCCATATCTAATACTAACTGCCCGCCTCGAGTGTGTGGAAACTAACAGTCCGACTGTTCAATCGAACTCCACAACGTGACTTAACATGCCGTTGCAGTCGCCCTGTAGAATAAAAGAACCTCTAATCTCCTGTGTTTATTGCATACTCATACAAGAATATAATAAATCTATCTTTGGAGAACAAACAAATACAGAACTCTTACCGGTTGTCGCGACGTGCCCAGCGATACCTTGATTAAGTGATAGGCGAATTTCTTCTGGCAGCTGAAATCACCAACACAATCACCAGATATTTTATGCATTATACAGCAGTTAAAAGGGCGGGTCAAGTGATTTCATATTCCTGTTATTAGTACGTGATTCTGGCTAACAGGAATTTTGTATCAGCCGCTGTCAATTACACCTCTGGCTTCCTAATAGACTTACGCTTACGCTAGAATTTGTCAGTACAGCGTACCTTTAGATTGATCAGGATTTGAACTCCGGTCATAAACTCATGAGACGACCATGTTGACCACTACCTCATCAGTTTTATATCATGCATGACTAAATAATCATATACTCAACCATATTCATTTGTGAGTGTTGTTCAGCCTATACGATCGAGTTGAGAGGTGAAACATTGACTATCTTGTTAACCTTATTCTATTTTTTGGTAGGCTGATCACATAATGGAGTAAGTTAATCATTTATTTGACTGAAAAGTGACTTATACAAAAAATTAGTTTCTATCTATATGATTTATAATAACTGCATTCGGACTCTGGGCTCTGATGTCGGTCGTCGATCATGCAAAAAGGAACTAATTGTAGTCTAATGTTAGCTACAATCCCACAAAAAGAATGGCTGGTTTATTCAGCTTGTCAGATTTACACCAGTATCAGTGTAACAGGGTGTATGACATGATATGTCGTGAACCTAGTTTGCGTTATTTTCAAATCAGAGTATTTGCAAATCCATATGAGCCTACTGCTTCTGTGTTGCACAACGTTTGCTAACTTTCGCAAAATTGTTGTTGATCGAACGAAGAAACTGAGTCTAGAACGCCTTCACAAGTTTTTGGAGAAATAAAGGATGAAACATGCCTCCAAGACCCCAGTAAGTACGCTCTAAACCTATCTTCTATACCGCTAGATATGTTACAGTTGGTAGCACCATTGCTAGGATTTGATTACAAAGTTCATCCAAATAAGCTAAATCGCATATCAGTAGAGGCCCAGTTTGAGAATCTTTTCGACCGGTTATCAGATTTGCAAACCAATAGCTTGGAAAATCATAAGTGGTTTAAAACAAAGCTGACTGATATTGCCAATGAGTTCATTATGACACCATCAAGAGATAAATGTGTTCTCACAACTCGTCACCTTGCATCTCTGAAAGACCTGAGAACTAAAAACGTTGTCGTACTGCGGCCAGATAAATCTTCCGGTGCCGTAGTTACAGATAGAAAGGAGTATACTCAGTATAGGTCCATACTAAAGGTCGGAAGTAAATTCTAACATATGGACAAAGTGGAGAAGTTGACTGATATAGAGTGCCGAATAATTCGACACTTTAATTTGCTGCTGCTACATCGATTAATTGCTGAAAGTACTTTTAAGTCTCTAAAACCCAGTAGTTCATCAAGACTACAACTGTATGGCTTACACAAAACACACAAGCCAGGAGTACCACTCATACCGATTCTATCTATGAGTAATTCCTCACAACACAAGCTGGCTCGTTGGTTGGTACAGGCTCTGCCCCCATTAAAACGGAAATTAGATACATATACAGTTAAGGACTTTCAGTTTACTTGAAGTTCTGGACAAAGTCAACTTAGCAGACAGTCATGTGCTCAGTAGAGGTTTACTCACCGTTTACAAATGTTCCATTGCACGAGACGATTGGATTCATATGCGATCTGGTCATAGACATGCTTAAACTCTCTCTAGTGCTATGTATGGAGAAAATCAGTTTCAGTTTCAGAATAACTCCTGTCGAAAAGCAGACGGAGCCTCCACGGGGAGTCCGTTAGGACCGACGCTAGCGGATTTTTTCATGCTGGTGGTAGAAAGGCGAATTGCTGAGGACACTTCGTCATTGCCTTTCTACAAACAGTATGTGGATGACATCCTCATATTTGTGCAATCTTTGTAAACGACAAGTGCGATGGTAAATCGGTTCAGCACATGTCATGCCAATCTTAGAGTCACTTATGAGCTGGAGAAGAACGGATGCCTACAGTTTTTAGATATCCTCATCGGTCTCAAGGATGATGGTTCAGTAAGAAGATGTGTGTACCGCAAGCCCATCTGGACTGGTCAGTACACTCACTTCAAAAGCTTCACACCAATGAAGAACAAGCGAGCATTGGTCAGAACATTGTTTATGCGTGCTGGGCGCATTTGTTCCTCAGAATTGTTAGGTGATGAACTTCGACTGTTTACAACCACTTTGCAAGATAATGAGTATCCGCTAAGATTTATCACTGGACATAGCCAACAGCGTATTGTAGGAGATAATAAGAAAGTTGGGAAGAAGAATGTTTACATTGAACTATCATTCGTAGATGACACGTCTTCAATTCGAACCACAAACGTCTCATCGCCTCCATTAAGCGAGCATGCAATGCGGCTGAAATCGTGGTCGTTGACCGAACTCGGAAGCTACCGTTACCTTCAGCAAAGGTCGAACAACCTGTTGGCGCCAACCCACATTGTATCTATCAATTTGTGTGTAAATGTGGAGTAAGTTACATCGGCAGAACCGATAAACGCTTGAACTCCAGGATGAAGGAACATCTGCCGAAATGGGTTTAGGATGTGACTGCGCACTCCACTTTTTTCGCTCCGGGATCACGCAAACTTCCGTCCACGTCTGTCACCAGGCACATGTTGGCCACTGGTCACCGGATTATTCCCGAATGAACATTCAGGATTGTAACGCGCCACGCTAATCCACGTTCCCTGCGTTTTGCTGAGGCTGTCGCGATTAGTCGTCTCAAGCCAGCGTTGTGTGTACAAAAACAATTATATGTAAGCCTTACACTCCCATGGATATGGTAATTCTGTCTCGTCATTCTCCACTGCATTTGCTTTTTTATTCTTCACCACCCATCCTATTAGTGTCGTATATATATGCTCCGGGTTATCTTTATTTGGTACTAAAAAGCAATACGAAATGCTAGCATCTACCAGTGTCCGTCTTCTTACTACTCCGTTGAAATTTGTGAAGGGAACCAACTGATTCGAATTCCATGTGCTTCGAAAATGTATCATAGAAAATAGGCACAAATTTGAACAAGTGGTGCCTCGTTCTGACATGCCACATTTTCAGCAATCCGTGTAGGTTCTCATCGGTTGTGCTTGTGCATGACAGTTCAGCTAACAGTGAGAAACACTGACCGCTATCTGTGCCACTCCAGTGTCACACAATTTCAGCCATGATTACGATGAACTAAACGATTAACCAGTTCAGTGTGGTTGTTGGAGCACACAATAACTGGTTAAATAAGACGGTGAAATATCCCATTTTTGAAGCATTCGAGAATTACAGCCAACCGACAAACTACCTAACAAGAGAGTAATGCAGATTACTGATGAGTCGTCGGGGATTCGGTTTATTTTCAAGTTGAACATCACCCACATTTGATCGCAGCCTTCGCACTCAGATGGACTTTCCAGATAGCCTCGTTCGCTCTCATTAGAGCTCATCGGTAGTGCATATCCTTGCCAAAAGAAAAAGGCTGGCTGGAAAGTTTATATGAATGCAAAGGCTGCGATTAAATGTGGGTGATGGTCAACTCGAAAATAAACCAAATCCCCGACTACACATCAGTAATCTAAAATATCGCCTTGCAGGATTAATGAGTTCAGTGATCTTGACCTGTCTCGGAAGTGCTAATCTCGGGGTTATCGATTGGAGTTAAAGGGTAGTAACTGTGTCTCCTCTCGAGACGATCGGGTAACCGGATTATTGCTCACAAGCGAGAGTGGTTGAGCGTTCAGATTTGATCATTCGGTCGTGCCTAATGTGAGGTCAATGGTGCAGTGGTTAACACGGTTGCCTCATGATTGGAATGGCCGGAGTGCAAACCGCGGCCGTGGCAAGGATATGCACTACTGACGAGCCCTTATGAGAGCGAAACTCGAGTCTAGTGCTTCTTTTCGAACGAGGCTGGCTGGAAAGTCCATCTGAGTGCGAAGGTTGCGATCAAATGTGAGTGATGTTCAACGTGAAAATGACGATGAAGCTTTGGATAGGACAATTTTTTGAAGTTCAACAGATCTAGTATCAAGTACTCTCCGGAACTTATTGACGTGGCAGACCGAGTAAATTTCAAGAAGGAACGTGCATGCTCCACTCACATTGGGTCTTTTTAGCATTGTCTCTCTACGAGAGCCTATTGACGGTGTATGTGAACATGTATTGCTGGTACGATAAGGAAAGGCTAGCTGAAGACCGTTGGTCACATCCGGGTGAAAATTAAACATGGTATGTCCAGAACACCAGAGAGCTCTGAATCTACGCACCCGGCGGTGTTGAGAAAGAACTAAATCCTCCCACGACTACGCTGAGCAGCGTCTGGTGGAAATCCCTGGCAAACAGCAATCCAAATGCAGTGCGAGTGATGAGAGAGCTGCGTGATTAGTGAGTTCACTTTCGACGGTGATATTGCGATATTGGGGATAATAAATGTATTTGGTTTATTCGGACAGATTTTGCCCACTTTTTTTAAAAAAAAGAATGTCTACTGGGGCCAGATTACGTTACCTACATCGACTATATACAACCGCTTGTACCCAGGTGAATTCACAAAACAGACCTGACAACTTGCTTCCAGTTGCGCAAGGCCGTAGGATCCCAAACTTTCTCGGTAGAAACAACTTCTCAACTGGCCACAACGTGAAGCCGACGTCAACGCTGAAGATAGTAGGGCGCAACCACAAATCACAACTCCTAAAATCTTCCGAGGCAATCAGGATAAGCCACCTCAAAACTCTGTTTTTTATGTGTGCGAGCAAGACTACTTGTGGACTTCAGGTCACTGTGGGTCTAATAACAAGTGAGTTGCGACTAAATCACACTGCTTGATGTTCAGTTTTTTAATGCGTTAAACTGAAGAATTCCGTGTTATACGTTATTTACTACTGACCACCCAACAGGAAATGCCAGTGTTTGTCATTCGGCTATTTTATGCAAACGGTTGAAGAAATGAACTGAAATAAGCAGTTCATCAAACGAAAGAGATCTTTGATGGTTATTTAAAACGAACCACAAATAGAAGCAGTCCTTTTATAAAACCCTTGGAAAAACAAAAATTCAACGGGAATGACTTTTGAGGGCGCTTAATTACGGTCAGCGTTGTTTTTTCTCCTTGCCTAACGAAACTGATTGTATAACGCACGCTAACTGTCATGGAAGTGTTTACCAGGAGGCCAGAAAGGTTTGTACCTTGATGATGTTTTGACTGGGTTGGACGGAGAATGGAGGAAAACGTCACCAATACAACCAACAGTTTGGCGTAACAGTTCATCTGATTGCTACCTGAACTCGAAAAATATTAGGGTATTGCCAGTTCCTTAGAGCCTTTGGAAAAAGCAGGTCATTATTTGCCAGTTCAGAAAATGTGGTTTACTGTATTATATAAATGGTTGCTGTGGTAGAGAAAATTGTCATATAAGTTGCAGAAAAGCTTAGTTATGCAGTTTTTTTAAAAGTTTTCTGTCGCAGTCTCTCACAGTTGGTTTATTGTCTGATCTGAATTGGTATCTTAGCGTTGTAGAAAGCCGAAACACATATTGACCAACTAAGACAAATATTTCCTTCAACTACACTACAAATACTATCACAATTAATAATTGTCATTTTTTGGACCACAGCTTATTTGAAATAGATCCATTTTCCCCCAACCTATAGCTTAGTACACCTCTTCTGCATTGTATAACATATAGTGAATTAAAAGTGGTTTTATGCTGGAGCTATTAACAAAAATAAAGTTATGCAAACTGAAGGATTGGAGAATATGACACGCGGTTATACATTTAGTCATTCTGGTTGCACTTCGGTGAATTCAGTTATGGCACAAGTATAATTTCTAAAACCAGCATCAACCCTGTCAGTTGATCCGTCGATAAACTAGGAATTCGATCTGGTTCTATCAGTTCCATACAGCTAACTACGTCCAGAGAGTACTTCTGGATAAAAACAGTTGTTTCAAAAAAGAACGTTTGTTTATCTGTTGAACACAAGACAGTTACTTTGTGTGAGATTAGCTTCACTAAGAAACTCTGCTACTTATCAGATATCGCCTATTTATAAATTGCTGAATAATCAGTAAACAAAACAACCAGTTTTCACTTTGTGATGGGTAGCTAATATCTTGTAGTTTGAAGTTTATTTAGCTTGACCACGTTTAGTGATTTCCTCCGCGGTTTTCTTCACCCCGTTCTAAGGGCCTGTTGATGGAAGATTGGCACATTCCTTTTAGCAACTCGGAAAAGTAATTCTATGAACAGGAGTGGATTTCTAAACCGTTGTTCTCAGCATTCGCTATGATGTAGTCAATCCCACTTATTCTAAAACCCGCTATTACTATGGAAATAAGATTGCCAACGTAACACAGCTAACCACTCGGCTTACTGTTGGCATCCAAATGAGTTGGTTTGTGTTCTGTCGCAAATCCTCGAATCATATTTACTCTCCGTGGGTTGCTCAGTCTTTCTGAAAACCATCCTGTGAGCCACGTTACCTTGGGATCAGTAGCAGTTGTTACCAAATGATCGTGAATTTTAGGATGTTCAACGGTCATTTTCAGGTTCTCCGTCCCGGGAATAGATAATATTTAGTTCGGGTCTGGAGAGCAACATTTACTTGGCAGAAAACGCGCTGATCTAGGTTCCTCATGGCAGCCGTGCAAACACCCACATCAACATAATTACCTATACCATATGGGCTCGATCTATCTGACGAAAAATTTATTAGTAGTTAAACGACTCACTGTAACAGTTGTCCCTTCAGGTGTGGTGAATTTTGTCTGTAGTTGAATGAAGAAATAGATTTGGAAAAAGGCTGTTTTGTTCGAAACATGTAAAACGCATCCATATGGCACTGCTCATAAATCATTTGCAAGTCAGTCATTTACGTGTCCCGTTAAATAAACTGACTGCGAAAAATATTAAGAGCAATTAAAAACAAAGTTGACATTTTCCCCCGAAAATTGGGTTGTAGTGGCACATCGTATTCTTGCCAAAATTTCAAAAGGTTTATGGAAAAGACTGCTCTATCTCGCGCAATAGGCATGATGCATGTTACTGAAACTTTAAAACCATATGAGTCTTTATATGGGTGATTCAGTGCCTAAATGGTTTTCCATAGAATCGAAATACACGGCACACTGCATGATTACAAGTGTTCTCGTCAGTACTTCACCTCTGTCTTCTGAAACCATATACGCGGAAAGATTGCACGTACACACTTTAGGTACATTTTGAGTTTTAGATTGATTGCCTGGGACGCATAAGTTAAACACAAGAAAAAACCCGTTACACTTGAGTTGAACACTCATCCATGTGACCAAGGAGAAGATAAAACGCACAAGGTGTACACATTTCTCTTCGTTCTTTGTCATATCTGACGCCAACGAAACTAAGTTTATACGATGGCTTTCCATTCACCCTTTGTTCACGAGCGGACAGCCGCATAAGATCGCCGATTCCCTGTATGTTTTCACCTGCACTGGAAATTTCGCCTTACCTGGTTAGTCATTTTTAAATACTTGCATGTAGAACAGGACTTTCCATTTGTCAACAGCGGCTCACAATCATATGAGCGTGGACAACCCATTAGGTGTATCTGTCGATGTGCTAGAAGCAAACTTTTTTTTTATAAGATTTTCTACGCCTCCTTCCAGATACTTTTAAGGAAGACTGATCATTTGACTCATCCCGTACAGCTTTGAACACGGTCTATCAAGCTCTTACCGAGTCTTATTAGGAACATAAGTATAAACATTCTTAACATTAACTATAGCAATAAACAGGTGGAGGATTTCATATAAAAATATCATCTAAACACCTGAATTTTCAACTCGTTCAATTCAAGTTTCAAAACCATAGAAGTTAGAAAAAGCCCTATATCTGCAAGTGCACTGCAAATTCAAGCTACACCAATTCGGTGTCACATTTCACTTGACTAAATTTACTTATTTGGAGAGGAGAGTTTTCATTTTTTAAAAAAGATGGGGGAATAAAGTTAATTCGAGACTCAAAAAGCAAACTTTCATAGTAACAAATTTGAGCAAATTAGTCAGAAACAAGTTTTTGCACATTGTACCTCTCGAGCACATTTCGCTGCATCTCATCAGACATACTGTAGTCTGTAATTTTGTATAACAAAGTTCAATAAGCCTTGTGATACTAAAGGAAAAAAACCGACAACTACGGTTGGCTGCATTCGACTCGAATTAGCATATCATTGTGACCAAAACCAAAGGACGCCTGCGTTTAACCATCACCACAATTTGCTTGCGCCGCACCACTTACGGGTCCACTCAAACACCACATATCCAGTGTAAACCCGAAGGAATGAGACCGGTAGGTTTGCCGTTGAGGCCTTTGTGTCCAGCCGGACAATGCTGGTTAGCCAGTTGATTGGCTAATAAGGAAATGAAACTCTTATCTCTCGGAAAATAAACTGAGAGAGAGGCTGCAATGACGAGATCTACACTGAGAAGAAAGATTTGTGAAGTTTAACACAAGAAGCATTAAAGCATAGGAGTACCGGTTAGTGCATCCCAGAGAAGATAAGGATGGGAAACAAAATTCACACTGAACAACGACAAGTCAGACAGACCATTCATCAGACAGTGTACCAACAAAGCTGAAGAAGTAAATGGGTGGGAGATTACAGACACCCAGGTTTTCGGAAAGGAGAACGCATTGATTGTCAACGACCAGGCTGTTGGTCAATGCAAAAATTAACAAAAGTAGAATGGATATGCCTATATGAACTACCTGATCTTAGCGTACTATGAGTACGTTGGTGACCTACTAACCCCAAACGGCCAGCGCATTCGCGGCCGCACGCATCGCAACGCCATATAGTCACGTCACCGCGAACTATGGCACAGATGGCTCCCTTGCGTACCGCACGCTTCCGTTCGCAGCAGCGCAATAACTATTCGTTGAACTTTCGGACGCCCGCCCGGACCGTAATCCTCCAGGCCGTTCGATTCAACGATAAGTCTTCCCAACATCTAAATTCAATGTTACAACGTGAAAAACTCACGTGCGCAACTTCCTGGTATCGCCGCTTTGGACCACCGGGATTTTGCTTACTTGCTTTCACTTGTCCGTGCAATAGCTACTTCGGGATACGATCAAGACCTATCCGGCAGACGTGACCGAGCCAACGCAGCTGATTCAGCATCGGCATGGCTTCCATCCCGTCCATGTCCGTTCTCCGTAGTACGTCAGTGTCCGGAATCATGTCCGACCACCGAATACCCAACACGCGCCTCAGACACTGCACATAGAACCGGTTCAGGTAGCTCACGTTCCGCTGGTATTTTGTCCACGTCTCACTGCCATACAGCAGTAAAGACAACACCACTGAGCGGTAAACACACAGCCTAGTGGTCATCTTCAGACTATGACTCCTCCAGACACGCCTTTCAAGACGTCCGAAAGCATCATTAACTTTCGCCACACGTGCTCTCAGCTGGTGGTCCACAGACAAATCTGTCGATAAGTTGCTCTCCAAGTAGCAAAATCCCCGCAGCCATTCACAGTGTCTCCATCAATGCGGATTTGGGGTGGAGGTACACAAGCATCACCTCCATCAACCACCACACAAACGGTTGGCGGCATCCGATTCGGATTAGCCTGTCACAGTGACCGAAGCCAAAGGACCCCTCGCTTATCCATCACTGCAACTGGCTTGCGCTGCACCAATTGCAGTTCCACCAACACACCACGTATCCAGTGTAAACCCGAAGGAATAAGACTGGGAGGTGTGCCAGTGGGGGTCACACAAACACACGCACACTCACACACCCATGCACAATCCGAGACTGTCCTTGCATATCGGCAGTAACTGAAAGGAACTAAATTCTGCACGCAACACTGAACGCAACTTTCCACAATTAATGTGCAAAAGTGCAGGGGTAATCAACGCGTTATGACTTGAACGGATTTTCTTATTCACCTGTTCTATGAGATCGTATGGGTAATGAAAATCATAAAAACGCCCGTTACGCATCTTACATGATGCAATAGTTCGGTGACAGTGACAGTTATATCAAAACACTCAAAACGTGTTTAACTGGGATGACAAATGGCCGGGTGGGGCTCAAGCGGTTAATAGTGGTGCTTTCAATTGAAAATCCGTTGGGCGAAACAATCACAAATGAACCGACTTCGTGGAGTGACAAGTAGTCAGCCAGGTAATTGTGTCAGAACGTTCAAGTTTGCTAAGTACTCAACACTAACTGTTGGTAAATCAGTGTTCGGAGGTGACATCTGTAAACCTTGCAGTTGGGAAGCTTTCACCATGAGTCATCATTTGTGAGCCATGTATACTCTGAGGTCGTTTACTGGAACGGTTGACTGAAGATAGAACTGACTGCCGCATTTTCAGATGAAGGATTAAGACCGATTACTTTAATGCGTTTCCTTGCTAGTTTTGGTTGAATTATTTGCGTTTTATGCCGGTCTTACGTTAGGGTTGATGGTTCTAAAATCAAACACTGTGACCTGGGTTTAATTTTTCTTTAAATAAGATGGGTAACCCGTACTCAAACGCTAGGAGCTGTTAGGCTGATTGTTAGACTGTTGCTCTAATTAGGCGACAAAAGTCGGCTGACTTCGGTAGTGGGAGTGGAATGTGGACAATCGTAACAGTTGAGTTGATGAAAGATGAGCACTGACATGTGCATATTTTGGATGCCATTAGGAGAACATCATCTCTTTTTACTCCTTCGCATCTTCGTAGACTTTTAAACGTGTCTTAAGAAATTTTCAGATCACGTAGTCCACTGAAGTTGATTTACTATGTGCTAGCTTTTTCCTCTAAGAAACAGCTGAACCCTTGTTATATCGCTTCTCGGCAGAACACTGATGAAAATTTGGGAATTCAGTTTGTTCAAATTCACATCACACACGTCGCATATTTTGTTTTCGGCCTGATTTTACAGCCAGATCCTTTCAGTTGAATCATTCGACTTAAATTTCTGTCCTAGGTAGTGCGTCAGTAGTCCAACTCCCTTTCATGTCAAGAATGTGAACTTCAATCGGGTCCTACTGAGGCCCATTTACCACATTTTCGGCAGAACCAAATGATTATGTCCGGTTCATTTACATTTCTGTGCAGCTACAGGTCAAGAGGTCCAAGAAACTCAGGGCTTTAAAAAGTATCTGTCTTACTAATCGCAACGGTTTATGTTACCGCAACCAGAAGTTCTGTTTGGACACAGGTAGACCTTAAATAAACGCCTACTACATCTCTTCTCAAGATGATGAAAAACCTTCCGTTAATTTTGACTTAGGCTATGGTTATGATAATTCGACAGTGTCTAAAATGAAGCCAGTGACGCGTTAGCCAGCAAGTTCTTCCCACAGAAACGTGAACTAGAGTTCAAATCCAGGTCGTGATGAAGACATGGCTTGAGAAGGATTGGCATTGGAACCTAGTGTTTCTGTGTTACAAAGGGGTGGTTGGTAATTTTAAGTAAATGTGAAACCTCTATGGTTGTATATGGGTGTTGAACAGATACGAACAAAATAACAGACTACTAGCCAATATGAACAATTATTGCAGGTAGGTGTTCACAAAATTTTACTATCTCTGAGAAATTTTTATATCTCTCTTGAATCAGATAGAATCTACTTTAACTGTACAATCACCATCTCTCCCATGAATGCCCCATTTTGTTCACCGAAACCCTTTTCCTCGTAATTAGGTTGGAAAGTTCATCTGATGATGTATGCCGAAGATGCAGGACAACAACTCCTATCAAGTACATCTTTGCTAGCAGAATTGTGTCGTCCACTGCCATCCATTTGGAGTTTTGGCTGACCTATAATTCAGAAACGTTCACACTTTCTTGCGTATTTAATTAACTGACCAACTCCTCTGCACGCACGCACCCCCGCGCTTTCAATATATAATGTAAAATATGTATGCAAATAACTCACTAAACTGAAAGTGGGCATATCGAGTACGTCTATTGTTAAGAAACTAAGCGCTACACCATAACCCTTCTACTTCGCCTTGAGCAGTGTTGGTGATGGAATATTTAAATGCTAATTTCACTGTTTTGACATTCTTACAACTGCAGGACTAGTTCTTGTGGGAATTGGAAATGCTTTTTGAAATCCACTGAAGCGAAGGGTTGCCTAAACCTGAGGAAGTAATGGTCAACGATTACAAGGTGAACCGTGCATCACACTCTGCACTGTTTGCTTCTGTTGTGCAGGATTGTATTAGCAGTAGAGCCAAATATTTTTCCTGTTTAGGAACAATAACTTCTCGGTTGGCCTCGCATATCACCTAAAACTGCTCCTGAAGCAGGTGTAACTAATCCAGGACAGCAATGAATTTAGGGATCAGACAAGGCACATTTTGCTGTTGGCGCTGCTGCAACCAAACTAAAAACTGACGCAATACATCTGCGATGACCCAAATGACTAGCAAAGAGCACTCCAGTCAGACACTTCCGATGTAACACATCCAAACTACCAAACGTTTTGGGTTATGGACAATTCTCCTGAGCCAGAGTTCAAATCTCGGTGACGGTGGTGATGTGCACCTCCTACGAACAGTAACAAAAATAAAATGCTACCACTGAGTTTCTTTAACGCAACTGGCTAGTAAGCCGATCTGGATGCACAGACTCCTATCAAATACTAGCGTCCAGAGATATGCATCGGCAGTGTACTGGACATGTTTTACTAACCAGAAGATAGTTACAACTTGAAAGGGCGTACACGTACATCGATAGAACATTGCCCAAAGTGTTTCGGGTAAACGGTATGTTAACGTTGTTTTGCTTTGACAAAACAGGTAACCTATAATACTTCTTCGTTCATCTCAATCCCGTTTACTGAACCTGTCTTTAACTCATAAAAATGAGTACAATGACAGTTTGTTTCACTTAGGTATATATAGTTGAGAAAGGCACGATGTAGTCCTTAGGTAACTGATAATCGATGCTTTTCTAACCACAAAAAACGGTTGGCTTAGAACCATACTCCGCAGAGATGAGATTGGTTGCATCTGTGGTAATCTGAAAGCAGAACTAGAGATTCTGGAGACTGAGTTAGCGTACGGCTAACCTCGGAAATGAACAGATTTTTAAAACAAGACGACTAGAAGCAACTGATCAGTTCACATAACACAAAAGTGATACAAAATAATATATTCCTATTTTAAGATAAACCATGTGGCTAACGATATAGAACCAAAAAGAAGGTCAGTCCACGCTCGTATATTTGCAATTGTGCAATCATGCTTAATTTTCAACAATAAACAATCATTTCCATATGAACCTGAACACACCAGTGTGAATTCAGTCCGCCTGTTTGCTGTATGTTCTTTACAAAGCAGCGAACATGAAATGCGTTCCTTACTTGGCCAGCAAGCTAATTACAACACAACACGTATGAAAACAGTGAACAGGCTGAAAACGGAAACTGGTTAAAAGAGAATACGAACTGATTGACTGCTAACAAATAGGGAGGGTTTATGTTCATATTTATAATTTGTACAAGTTTTACGATTGTGTCTAGGTTGTTCACATATAACGATGCATGTATTTACTATGCAAAAGCGAATAAAACAGAGCTCAGGCGGTCAAATGCATACATATTCTCTGGACTGACGGGTCTAATCTTGCTTCGAATATTGACGTAAACAGGTGACGCAATGTTAAAGAAGGCCGAGCTGCAACGCTGAAGTATAAACCAACAATAGTATGCCAAATTTTTGCCACATGGACAGCAAACGTCTAGAACGAATGCAAAACATCGTAACCTGTTTATTTCAAATGATTAAATATGACAACGATTGATTTAATTGCAACAGAAAATTTATAACAGATCAGCTGACATACATTTTTATTCGGTGCGGTTGGAAGACCATCTAGAACTTTGGCAACCAGAAGACTACCCTCTTGTTCGAGAAGGAAGACGGAGCACCTGTGGATTTAATGAAGGTACAATAGTTTTGATCAAGAATACAAACTGACGGGAACCTTGTCTTAATCTTTGACCCCAACGATCGTTTTCACGACAATACATGACAATGCAACGTGCATTACAATAAGAATATCATTTAGGCTGGCAGAGAATTACAGACGTTTGTCATCAACAGGTTCGCAAACTTTTTACCACGAGGTTTTTACCTTAATTTGAGACACGGATTAGCGTATGGGTGAGCAATATAATACTGTCCCCGTATTCAAAATAAACATTCGAGTAATCCAAACACGTATGGCCAGAACGCGCGACCTCATGATCAGTGATCGAAACAGTTTCTAAATGGTTTGCCAGTTAGTGCATTCCAATGGTCATGTTACAGGGAGCTTTTCGTTGAAAATAAGCATTATTTCTGAAACAGACATGGATGAAATAGGAAGTACGAAAACTACACCCAAAGAATTTTTTTCGAAGGAACCAACTAGGTTTAGCGCCCAATATAATTGAAAATCAGGGTATCTATGTCGTAAGAAACATGCTGATCCCAAGATTTTCAAATACCACATTTCATAATATGAAAGGGAATAGATTTCGGCGTGTGAACAGTCAGTACATAACCAGCGCTTCGGTTGTCACGGTGAAAAGTTACCGCTGGAAACATATCACACTTAAAAGTTAGCTACTCACCTTTCTGCTTTGGTCAAATTTTGAGCTTCTTGCATGATTTTTAGTAGCAGGTCAGTCAAATCCATCATGTGTGTGAAGATATTCCCGGCGACTTTCAGCATTTCCTGGAACAATACAAAGTACTTTATAGATTCTAAATCTGATTGTTGGTGTTATTCTACCACAATCACTCTTTGTACCGGACTGAGTCGAACAAAATCCGTAGAGAACGATATACGTTTTATGTGTGTAAAGCCGGTCGGAAAAGCTACGAACAATCCACAACTACGTGTGGAAAAGCTTTGTACATTGTTCCCGTTTAGTCTAATATAAACTAGATTCACTCAGTAAATAAATCACCCTTCGAGTCCAGCGTATCAACTCATAATCCCGCCACTTTCTGTAATTGAATCAAACGACTCACTTTCGTTCGTGCTTTGATCAGTCGCTCATTCTCGTAAGCCATAGAACAGCGGAGTAAGGGGGTCGTGTAGTGCAAGCATTCCTGTACAATTCGCTCGTCGTTCGCTGTAAATCTACAATAAAAAACACTGTGCGTGAAGTCCGGCGATTATGCTTGAAAACGCGTCCACGAACAAAGCTGACAGTTATGTTTTGTTCAGTTAACAGCCTCATCTTGCTTCTAAGGAATTGACGATGATAACGGCAAGTGCTTCTCATCCAAGCTTTCAATGCACTTACTTTCAAACAAGCGCGCCAGCATTGTGAGAAGAGTTAGCCTACCTACCGCCTTGGGTCCACTTCGTACCAGATAGCTCGTTCTGTTAACTTCAAGCGAATACTAATCATCCAGACCAACGATTGCTAGCACATTCCAGTTACTACCATTAAGCCCATGTTGATGCCACACAAAGTAGCCGAATGTTTTTATGTATCTAATTGAAAAATGGAACTGATTTAAAAAAATTCAGTATCTCAGTAAAACACTTCTTAAGGATTTGGAGGTGTGTGCTTTATCGAACTTCAAGTTTCTGTCAAGAAAAAGAGAAAACGGCCCTCAGTTTGAGTTCGACTGCCGCTGGAATAACATGAACAAAAATAAACTGCTTTATTCACACCGGATGAAAGAATAATTCACCAGATGGCGTACTGATTATACGGAGCGATCAAAATCAGCACAACTGGCAGTGTGATTAAGCAACAAGGTAGATTGCGCATTTAACAGATTAGATGCTAGCCAGCAGTTCCTGCAGATTAGCCGTCGTGTTTTCATAGTGCTCGAGATAGGAGCGGTTTAGTGGATTTTGTTACTTCTGTGAGGGGCATAAGTGGTAAGCAAATCAGAGGTCTGTCAAAAAATTTAGCACAGACTACAGAGTGGTTACAAACAACAGAGTTAAGAAAAAAACAGTATTGAAAATGAAAAGATGTCGGAAAAAGCCATAACAAACCGTGGGATCTTTAGCAGAAAATCTATGAATGCAACCTGGTAGTAGAACAATAAAAGTTAATAAACACTTGAAGAAGGAGATGAGAGAAAATAAGCGACGAATCTTTTAAGGGGATCAATGATGGCTATCTATGACTGAGGCAAAACACCGGAGGGTAAATCTCCCCCATTTAGAATCTGACATGATGACTGATCAAACCCATTTTCTAGGCATATAAGTTCAACTACCTTAAGAACTTCTCTTCCCAGCACATAGTGTATACGACGTTTAAACAAGCCACCATTAATGACCAGGTTGGATTAGCTTTGGTTCTTAGTACAGCAGCATCGCTGGATTGAATTCCTGCTAGCAGTAGACTCTTCGCCATCCATGTACCATCTTCCCGTAAGGCGAATGTTGTAAGGCAGATCTTTAACAGCCTTTCCTGTCTGTCCGTTTGTTCTCCGGCTGGCTGAAGTGACGCCTTCTGTTTGGGTCAGACCGCCCTCTCTAGATCAACTCATGGATCTGACAAAGTCATTCGGATCTCAAGTATGCACCCCCAAGTTGGTCGTCTTAGGGGTTCGGGTTTCATTCAGATGATAAGTTTGGGCTGACGTCATTTCTGTGAGACACTGGCGGGTGGCTATAACAGATGTATGCCGAGCACAAACCATTTTTGCCCAACATTGATTTCAGACACCGTTTATTACACTGTTGTACTTGGAGCCGTCAGTCGCTGACCCAGACCAGGTCTCAGACTGACCACATGGCTGTTTGTAGTAGAAAGCGTGGTTTCACTCCGAAGTGTTGTCCATAGTGGGACACATAACGGGATTCGGATTATTTGTTGTATATGGTTTTGCTCGTGATTTTGATGCACAAAGTCTACCGATGAGAACCATTTTTAGTTAATAAGATATGGTTTTCTAGGACTGTAAATCAGAGACATTCTAAAAGTATTCATTTGTTGAGCTTAAAAGAGGCAAAAAGGATAGTTTCTTAGTGTTAAACTATTCAGTCGTCATCGAGATCTGGAGAGCAGAAGCGAACTCCCGTACACGCACTTCTACGTATCTTCTTGGAAAATTTTAACTGATTACTGATGTACCCTTTACTTTTCGCTATTCGTCGTCTTCTGAGTGACCAAACGTTTCCTATTTTGTCGACCAAGTAGTATATCATGAACTGTCATGTGTGTAGCATAGCATATATTTTGGTGCATCCAGTTATTGATTGTGTTGACTAAACTGCACTGATATTCCGGCACAACTAAGCGACTTCCATGTTGTTCTTAGGGAGTTTATCGTACCTTGTGTAACCATGAACTGTGAGGGAAGCAGCCTATCTTGCCACAGACTTTAACCAGGTTCACGTTCCACCTCTTATGAAATCCAGATCTCTGATATGTGCAAAAGCAGATGTGTTGAGAGCCTGTTGGGGTGATTAAGTTTTATCACTTGTCGTTCACCACCATCGCAAGCCCAGTTTTAGACTTAGCGAAGACAAACTTCGATAACAGGTCATACGAAGCTTACTGTATGTAAAAGGCGTTCTGTTGGACACTGCTAACCAACAATCAGTATTCTGGCTAAAGATTGTCAAAAGTTTATACCTGACAGCCGCTGTTGAATTTGTTGAAGCCTGTTTAGTACGTTTTTTTGTTCTGTTTGATACAATGCGAAACATGGAGTTTGTCGAGGCACGTGTGATTTGTTTTTGTAGAAATCCGATCATTATTTTACTCTTTTGCCTTTGTTGTGTGTAGCAAAGCATGTGGACACCTTAAAACTCTGTTCCTCTCTTTTTTATTATCGCCACTTGTATGGTGAAACTTTGCTTGACGTTATTGGACAGGTTCTCAGTTTCACCTGTACTCGGTTGTTTTAATTAGCTCATTTCCCGCTGAATTATGGCGATTTGTGGACTCGCATTTGACTACTCCATTTTGAACGCTTTTTGCTGGGTAATTTTGTATTCGATTAATTCACATTCAAGTTTGGGGAATAATTTTATTGTAAATGTTAAACACTACCCCCATCAATTCCAACCCTGTCGATCCCTTTTTCTGAAGTTTCAGATTTGCGATGTGTTTGGGTGCAGTCGGATGAAATTCGGTGATCACTGTAAACTTCGTTCTGCTTTGTCTCTTTCCATCAATATCTTATCTAAATAACGTCGGTCTAATGCTATACTTCCAACTTTAGTCTGCAACTGTTGTTCCTGATATGACAAAGATTCCAGGCAGAGTGGGTCTCCGTGGGCTATCCGTGGCAACGATATCGAATTGTCCACTTGAGGCTTGCATTAGGTAGACCTTCAAACGTTATCAGGTACGTAGTAACAGCAATTCGTATCGATTTATAGAACTCTGAAATGGATTTGTTTCACTTCATTTTTTGAGGAATGAAGTGGGTAGTTTTAATTGGCTAAACTCTGTTATACTGAAACTCGACCTATCCTAGCCGTGTGTCCCGTATGCACGTACTGACCTGAAACACTCTAGAAAGTCCAAACCTAACTCTTGTACGAGTTAAAAAATTGGTCTGAATGGCATTGGTAGCCCCATCAAACGTATGTCCAGTTAGTGGTCATGTGCGTTCACAGCTGGAAGGAATGACCTCAACTGTACATCGTTGATATACGTTTTCGGCAATCCAGTAAATGTGCAGCACCTGTGTGCCCATTAGTTTGAGACAGTTTGCTATCGCTTTCTCGATCGGACTGCCTTGAAACAAAACTGACATCTTTTGGTGGCCTACTTCCCTATTTCACCTACGTTATCAGGAGTAGAATCCGGTACAAATTCAGGTTGTTCGGAAAGAATGTCTTGTGTCCTTTGTGTGCACTCAATTTTATCCACCAGAACGGTGTTCGCCCCCTTTATCTAGATCAGTAAAACGATATTGTTGATGAGCTTAAGTTGCCAAATCCCATAAATGAGCTGCTTAATCATTGATGTTTGTTGTTAGGAGGCTCTGGTTGAGAGCATTTGTAGACAGCAAACCTATTGACCTCTAAACCTACCTGAGAAATCATTATATGCCGGCGCCAGCCTTAGCATTCGATGTTGAGATGTATCTGATGGTTGTTCATTTTGAATGTTGCTGGGTGTGAACCATACACAACTGTTTCTTGTTTTTCAAATTCAAGGACGACTAGCTGGTCCCTATATAGACGGTGGCAACACGACCATGCAGGTGCCGAAATGCAGCTGAACGTTACCAACTATACTTAACACATTTAAATTGTTGTTCTCATCTGTGATTCACCAATATTCGGGGTTTAGTTTAAAAAACGTACACTTACTGAGCAGCATTTTGCTTGTTCAAGAGAAACACCATAGAGCTGATGCAATCTGAATCTCTACATGGAGTCGGACAACACATCATTGAATATATCTGATGCCCATCCGTTGCATCATTTTCAGAGTAACCGGGATTGTCAATGCTTTTCAGACTGGGATCTTTATCGGATGGATCCAGAATCCGCATAATTGTCTTCAGTTGTTCCTAGAGAAGAAATTTATATTAACTGAGAAAAGTGTGTTTCTGTTGCAGGGAGTACAAAAACAGAAGGACATAAGTAGACGCCATTTTCAAGACTGTCTGTAAAACGAATGTATTATGCGTTGATATCAAAGGATTTTCTAAGAACTAGTGAAAAGTCAACTTGCAGAGGTAGGCATGCTGAGTTATGAACCTGGTTTGCCTTCATATACGGTTTATGATGGACTTGTGTTCTTCCAGGTAGGCAAAACATTTAATTCTGCATATTACATCACATATGACTGTAATTCGTTAGCCAGCCATTTCAGTGCACGTGTATTTATTTCAGGGCTTTTCACTGTAACAACTATGTGGATGGTCATGGATGTCCTGGATTTTGAAAACACTCGTATTTTACCATCAGTTGTGCTGCATAGATTCACCATAGAGGAAAAATAATTCGCCCGTCCCTACTAGTTAAATTGTTGCATCCGTTGCGTTTGTACGCTTGTATGAAGGTGTAACCACATTCATTTGCTGGATTTCCATCCTAAGATGTTGCTAAGGTGCCCGTGCTTGAAGCATCTAGTTTATGCCATCGGTGATAGAAAAACCGAACAAACATATGCTTATTGAGCTGATGAAGTGTTTGTGTTAGCTTCAAACTGATAGATGATTTATGCGTTCTAGCGGAATTTTCTTAGCTGTCAAGGCTAGGACGAGAGAGTTTACTAATTGCGTATTACCTGACACGTCCGCCACTGATGCATCCATCACCACCGTTTTGGCTACGCTGAAATAACACAAAGGTTGGTGATTTGGCCTGCTCGCGTACACCTACGTACACACACAACGCGGTACGCACATTTGTTTTGAGGTTGATTTACTGGAAATTGTAAGCCCTACGTGTAGCTCCTATCAGTTGTCATGGTGTTACGAGTGTGAGAAAGTAAAGGTTCACTTTTCTGGGAGTTGGAACAATTGATTGGCTCAAGGTATTACAGAGGAGAAGTAAACAATGAGATGGTTCCATTTGATTATAATTGTCCGTGTATCAGATCACGGACAGAGAGATAACAGTATTGCGTGTATTTTCACACTACACTGTTTGCTAGCTAGAATCATTTTAATGTTGTGGTAGGGGAATGCATAGATTGTCAAAAACTACATTTTGGTAAACCGGCTGGAGAAAAAATACATTTGAGCACTTGAGAGGAACGGCCTCTGCTGGTTATTCACCAGAAAATATTTTGGCGTACTTCCAAATAACGTCACGAAGGATTGTTTCATTCACCAAGACAAGTAATGAGCACAGACAAGAGACAGGATATTGTGATCGTGACCAAAATGATTAAATCGAACGGTAATTAACCTGAATTGATCAACCGATGAAGAACCACACACGAGTCATGCAGCAATGCAATGACCGAATAGGAGTGCGGAATATGTTAGGGAACAATACGAATTACAAAGCCGAAATCCAAGATGGTGGCTCAATCAGGCATTATCCTTCCATAAGAATAATTACTGCAAATTCGAACTATGGAACTGATGTGTTCCGTTATCGCTTGCTCAAAAACTGTCAAGTAAAATAGCCTTACTGGGTTGTCAATGTGTCGCAACTGTTTATGCAAGGAGAACGTTCTAAAATGAACGCTGTGTAGAATTGCGCTAATTCGCCGTTCGACATTAAGAACACAGAAAGACAATCGGTCATTCGTCATGTAAGCTGCACTTTAACCTTGAGAAAATATCATCGAGACGATCTGAAATGATCAGATTTGATGGGGATTGTTTTTTAGTGGTTTCGTTCATCTTTTACGAACCATGAGGTTGTCACATCCAAATATACTGTTTCAGTTTTGTCCACTTTGAAGGGATTACGGCACTCAACATAACGATGAATTTGAAATCAGCGCTAGGACTGAAATAAACATGTCGCACGGGAGCTGTAGCCTCTGGAGTAGTACTTCAAACCGGAAAGTGTTCAGCCAACAGAATTAACTTTGGGAGGAGACACAATCACAGCAGCTTTCGGTCTAACTGGATCACATTCCCGGTGACAAATCAACAGATTCATGCAAATCAAAGTTGCTTCTAATCAACCAATGACCATCCTTGCAAAGGACCAACAAAACAGAGCGGCGCAAAATAGTATTCCTTCTGCAATAAGCAAAATATGTGACAATCGAAAAGTTACAGAGTAATTGGCATTCGCGCCACAGCAGACTGGTAAACAGAAAAGGACAAAAAAGAGAAGGGTGCAACAACTAATTTAGGGAATGGAAACAGAAATTCAGATCAACAATGACTAGTTAACAGGAGGATTTCTGATCAAACCTATCAGCATCTATAACGATAGATGTGTTGCCTTTCGTAGTGGTCTAGCAGAGATATCGTGGTCATCTGGAAAATCTAGCACTGACGTTAAAGCTATTAAGTACCATACATAGACCAAACATGGACCACCAAACCGTGAGCCAATAATTGTTAATCTCCGCTTGGTCCCAGTTATTCCAAACGAGTGCAAGCAATGCATTATAAAAAATTTCAGGGTAAACAGGCTGTTGATAAGCTGCAGGAAAGTGTTATTCTGACACCTGAGTCGAACTTCTTCTAAGTTCTAGAAACAGACTTGGACGTTCTACATGTATGTCAGCTTCCAAGCGCCTTAGATAATGAGTAGGAATGCACAACGCAGATGGCACGACTTTGATGAAATGAAGTCTGTTTAGTTTGGTCTTTGAAGCCAAACAACAAAGACGACTGTGGTACATCAGGAAACACACTGAATACTTACAGACACGCGTATGAACTGTGTAGGTTCATCTTGACAATGGAGATCATATCAGACAAAATTCAGACATTCTCGACCATTTTGTCCAAGAGGTATTCTACAGCAACGCTGTCAGTCCCTTAAGTAGAGCCAGCCCCTAAGTTCCAAAATGGCCGGTAAAATTCAACTGTTCAAATTACACCGTAGTGTTTCAGAGGCTTCATCTCGTGGGGTGGTCAGTTTGATTATTGAAGGCTAACAGGGGACGCTATTTGGTGAAAAGAACGGTAGTGACGTCCAGCTAAACTACTGTCAAAAGCGGTCAGATCATGGTCTTAAGCGTGATTATACGTTTCAGACGTGCCCGCCGACCGTTCCGTTTACAACTTAATTCCTGTGGTATGTAAGTCGCATGAGATAGCGAAGTTTTTGCGAGTTTGTGATCAGAAATATCTTGTCCACTTCCGCGATCTGCCGTATCAAACAACCAACTCGAATTTTTTCACTTGTTGCTGACAGGTGAACTGAGTAAAAGAGATCAAACTTACATTTCGACGAAGCATTTCTCAAACATGAAGGGTTTTGAGCAGTCAAGCAGAAGCCCATCAATGGTGGTAGCGCATACTCATACGCTAATCTCCGAATATATGTGCCACTCTACTTTCACATTTTACAGTAAAGAAATTACTAAGACTATACATGTTGTGGCAAGGTACGTGTAATTAGGTCTTGGCTAGGTTAGTTTACACAAATTGCATTCAACGATATGGTAGGGTCAAACTACGTTCCATGAATCTGGCAGTTACAGATGACCGACTGGAGTCAAAGGAGAGGGTTCCAAATGGGATTATCGCCCAAAAACATCCTCATTAGAGAGGATTGGCGACGATGTATGCAGCCTAAATCTAATAGTATTCGATGGGGTCTCATGACTGTGTACTTGTGTCCGGAAAGCTAGGCCTTGAAGTTCTAACGCTGGACCATCATCACAGAGTTACAGCACGCGTCCTTTGATGATCTACTCTAACTCTGTTTCGATTGTCAAAACCCAGCAAGTGAACATTAGTGTTCGGCAATAAAAACGTTAATTATTTGTACAACGGGCTGACAGAATATTGCGTATGGAATTCACAGGTCGCATCGTCACCAGGCGCAGAATTTGATTTTCCGAGCTTAACTGACAAGCAGCAGAGTGCGGTCGCGTCAGTTGTTTAAGTCAAATCAAAGAAAATGTAATGCGTCCACAGTATAACTTTTCACTGGAGATGCACATTTGCGGCAGTCAAAGTGTTTACCCAAACATATGATATTTATTGCATGAATACCTTTACCAAAAGAGGTCTCAGAAAATGAACCATATATAACAACTGCCGTGAGCGCAGCTAACAGTTTCTGTTTTCCCAGTGTTTTTGGGAGACAGAAACAGATTAGTAAGGTGTCGGTTGAAGATGAATTAGACCAAAAAGGAGTCGCTGAACCAGGTAAACACAAACAACTATGCATACAGTGGAGAATTTGTTCAAAATCCCAAAGAATAAAACGTTCAAATTTAACGTATACTTTAACATTTTCACTCGACGTAAAACAACATACTCATGAAACGCAAAATAAGTTGAAAGAGAGCAGTGTGATCTTTATAGGTGAAAACGTTGTAGTTTTGAGTAGGCCGAACGTGCAAAAAAGCTCACAAGTGAGAAAAAACAGTCGTGTAGTTCACTAGCTTCACAACACGAAAATTTGTTTGCTTCGTTATTTTTGTGTTACAAAACAGTCACAATGCCATTCTGTTCTATGGTTTAAGCCTCAGGTTTCACCTAATGCAGATAGTACTGTCCGTGTTCCGACAGTTTAAATCCTATCAATCTATTAACTAACAAGTTATAAGTCTAACAGTTGACATAGTTTCATTCTTAATTTCAACAGCAGAAATTCGTCAGCACCTCTAGTCCGTGAAATTCCTCGTTGGACGAAATCATATACAGGCCAAATCATCGAAGCCACCATTGGTGATCTTCAAACAAGTATGGGTTATCGAAGATAATCGTGCCGTTGTAGAAACATTCAATGATGTCATTGCCTTCGAAAGGCAAATATGACTTCAAAATATTAAAAGTTCCTGGAGTGTCGATATAAGGTATGAATGTCTGAGCAATTAGGCGATTTAGCCCTAACCTAAACTCTTTGTCCCTACCGTATCTGATGGTTACTTCAGTCGGCTGAATTAGTCCGCAGCCATGCAAACAAACATGGATGTAAACATTTTTATTCAGTACGTCAGGGAATTCTTTCTAGAAATCTTGATTAAGACCAATTCTAGGCCACTAATTTTTGTTCATGGCTTCGTCTCCATGTAATTTTCTTTTGGAAATTCCGCTAATTTTTGTGATATGCATTCATAGTCCTCTTCAGTATTGTTAAGCATTAATATGCAAACTAACAGAACTACTGGAATTCACGGAAACATAGATTAATTGAAGTTGGCAGAGGATAGTCGGCACGGTTTTAACTCCTCCATCACTGATCCAAGATTTACCCATTTTGTTGCAAACACAAGTTACCTATCTGATTTTCAACAGTCCACTTCACGATAAATAAATATGAAGTTACAAATAGCATTTTTGGGATTAAAAAAGCCAAAAAACTACTGAGGCACACAAGACCGTTGCTCGTTGTATTACACGACTGCGTCGGTGGCTTGATGATGACTATATTGCTTTGCATGATCTGGCATGTTAGATATTTTTGCGTATCTTCACTTGAGTAACGTTTGCGACCATGGTGGCAACACTTGACTCCGTTGCACCGTTATGACTTGCGAATTCCAGCCAGCGTTATCCTTGAAACAATATCGCAATATCACAACAGTCGTTTGTAGGTTCTAGCAAACCCAGTAGTAATTTTTTTCACTGTAAAACTCTTCACCACTAAGTATTCACGGTTACTTATGTGACCGCCTCTGTTCTGGCATGGAACATTTTTACGAGTCTTGTATTTTGACACCTGGGATAACGCGCTGTTGACGGAAGTGATCTGCCTTTATCTAGTTTGGTCATTTTCAGCCGGTAGTTGATTTTTACGCATCGGTACCGTGAACAAGCTAGTCAGACCATAAATCGTCCCGAGCGTACACTTGCGCGAACTATCTCCCAGAGTGATTCACAAGAGATAAGGCGCATATGGTGTACCACTTATGTTTTACTGAACCATGTTCGTAAACTGTGAGTTGGTTGATTCCCAAGTAACATTCAAAAGATTCTCCAGGTGCGCCACGGCAAAAACACCCTCCCAACGACAGACCAACCAGACTAACTTGAACGCCCGGCCTACGTGGCAAACCCACACAGTGACTTGTCGACCTAGAGGTATTCCAGAAAAGTGATTTTGGTTAATGCACCTAACACATCTTGTACACCCCATCCGAATTGACTGTCACTTAAGCGATCGTTTCTGCCCTCAATTCCACTGTTCTGCTGCGGTTGACGAACAAATAAGCCGGGTGAAAATAAGCTTGTTTCTTCCGATTTTGATACAAAATTCATCCCCCTTATACGTATTTCGCTGATAACAGAATGAAATCTCCCGTAGAGTGTTTTACTAGATGTCCCGGTCAGGGGAGCCAAAATGTTCTTGAAACCTTACGCACTTTTCTCGACAAACCTCCATTTTGTTTAGTTCTATCATTCAGGTACTCTGTTTATGAACTTTTTCTACGTGCGACTTGACGGCTTAAAAAATTATACAACTAGTTTAAGCGACCGAGTGTTCTCGAGTTATCAAACCAGTCACAGTTACTGACAAGCTTAACACTGACTCCGCTGCAGATCTCCTAGTATTAGGTAATCTGAATCTGAAAGTTAAACATTCCCATTTTTTGGCTGTCATCTACATACGGTGTGAGCTACTTCAGTTTTCAAGTTGTACGCCTAATTTGGATTTGTTGTTTTGCATTTTGCCTATTCACAATTAGCCTAAACACTCATTTTTGGCCAGAGATTCATCCCACCTGGAGGTTAAAACTTTTGATCTTCTCAAACACTGCTGTTACTGTTGAGTTCTTGTCAGCATAATGTATACTTATGATTGACTGTTGAAGTGTATACGTGATATTCTTGTACATTCAGAATCCTGCTACGTCACTCTAAGTGGAGTTTCTTAAGGTCTGCTGAAGCAGTCGCAATTAGTCGATTCAAACCAGCACTTTGTATTCAGAAACAACTGTTCGTGAACTCGACCCTTTCCCGGAATTAATAACTTGTTCCAACCCGCTTATTGATTATCCACCCCTCTAGACATTTGTCATAAAAAAACCATTCATGTGATTGTAAATTTGGTACTGATGAGTCAATACACAATGCTTGCATTTACCTGTTCTCGTGTTCTAACTACTTTGTTCGAACTTCTCAAGGGAACCAACTGTTTCACATTCTTATATGTCTATTTAGTGTAACAGCACTACCACTGAGGCAAGATTGAACACTTCTGACTATTGTTTCTTGTTGCACAGCCCAAACAGACAATTCATTAATATACCTTCCTACATATATAGTGTATTCAGGCAAAATGGTGCAGCTGGTCGTGCTACAGACACGCCTTCGGTGGATCCACGCTTCAATGACTGGAGATTTATTTGATGGGACATACCAACATAGTCAAGGTAGGTGGACAGTTATCATAGTGGTTTTACACAAACAACGGCGCGTAGCAAAGTTCCGCGGCTGTTTTCACTAGTTGATTTTGAATTACCAGGGCTGACTACATCATCACTGCTGTGTTAGACCGAAGGAATAAACTTGAGGCAAATTGTATAAGACAAAAGGAAGAATTGGGCTAAGCAGCATATCACAAAGTACCTGATTAATACATTGGGTAAGCCCTTGGTAGATTAGGCTTAGTGCAGATTGAACGCCATGTCTTGTATTACGAGGCATTGGTCAGGGCGTCACAAAAGTCTCATAACTATAGAATAATGTGGATTATGCTCATTAAGTGCCCAAGTAGTTCAGAGTGAACAATGTGTAAAGTCACGCATAGTTATTATCCGAATCTTCGCGACATCAGACGACATGCAGAACATGACCAGAAACATTCTTCATCATCGCAACAGCCCTGAGTATGCTCAGGCAACCGCTCAGGTCAGTAGTGATGTGGAATATGTAAAAATGTCATGCGGAAAAATTGTTAAAAACCAATGAAAGACCAATCCAAAGAACTAGATATGGTGTGAATTAAAGGATGCCATCGCTTGTAAGTGATTTTCAACTTGTGTTACCACAAACCACTGACCTCCACGTTATTTAATGAAGGACGCTTGAGATGTGATTCGATGGAGTGTGGAATGGGATGGCCCCTCTGTAGTGTCACCTGTTACCAAAGCCACATACACAGTCACTTGGGCAGCTCAACGCTTCGCCAATTATGCAGTGTGTATGTCAATCGATCGCGGACACCGACCAATCAGAACACAAGTGGAACAACTAATCAAGTCACTCACACTGCGTGACATCCATGTTGACTGGTCAGCATAAGTGTCCACACTGGAACACTGCCGGATACCGTAATCAGAGGGAGTAAGGTAATTTTTAAAAAAATCCTGTTAAATGATACACACTTGCAAGAAAAGATTCCAGACCACCTTCTCAGCCCAGTCCCATAAATGTGCTTATCCTTTAAAGTGTTGTTTCAATGTGGTCCATTACCATTGATGATGATTTGAAAGCAGAGCACTACGTCTGTTTTTCAATTCAACGTTAACTTCCCTCCTTGCACTTATAAGCACTTATAGGCAAACGTCCTTGTTGAATTCTTGGCAAACATACAAGCCCAGTGTTTGCCATCATTTTCCGGTTGATGACAGTGTCCAAATTATTATCTGTTGATTTTCTGTGAACGAATGAACGACCGGAACAGTAACAGTAACTATGGACACTGGATGTTAGAACATTTAAAGTGTATTGTTTTTAATCCAGATGAAAGTAAACTCCGTAATCACACAAGATATGACTCACACGTGAAGGGTTCACTTGTGTGTATGTCTTCTTTGTGATCACAACGCGTGAAAATAGTTCTTCGTCCAGCTATTAGTTTTAAAAAACGCAAACGAGAATGTAAACTGTTGAGAACGAAAATGATCGACCTCCAGTTGTAAATTTTGTAGATTTGGTTATGGAGGTGCTTTTTACTAACTAACCCGTACCTATTAATTACCAACATGGAATGTTGTGATATTTTTGGAAAGACTAAGATCACGGATAACATCTTAGAGGTGGTATCGATTCAGGGTGTTCATTTTTTGGGAGTGAAAAAGGTATTATTAGCCATAAATTCATCATCATCGCCGAGGACAATGTACCTCACTGAATAACGAAATATACTTAGCAGTTCTTGCAACTGATCAGTCAGTACAGTTCGTATAAGTAGTTGTTCAGAGCGGGCTGCTCCTTATTAGAATTGTTTAAAAGAATAACTCTACACAAGGGGAATATAGCACTGCGATTCCACGTGTTCATCTACTGGTGTATGTATGTTTGTTTGCGACTCTCAACACAACCATATGATCATACTTCACTCAAAGTCAGTTTTTCCCGACCAGTGGATGTAGATAACTAAGGGCGTGAAGTTTCCGGCCAAATGACAACGATTCGTTCAGATATCGAATCCCTAAATGCGCAGAAACTACGAGAGCCATAACTGCCAACTGAAAGCTTTGTATTCATGTAAATGATTACATCTTTTTTAAACATACCTTCTTTGAAAATAATTGAAACTGACTATACACGTTTAATTAAAAATCGTTCTCAGCTAATTGCATTTTCTCGCCTCTCAAAGGCAGTCTACTTCCGATGAAGTTGGACGAAAGCAACCACAATATCGTTCGAACTTGGTTTTACAAGACGAACTGAATATTACAAATTTGTGCGCACTTTTTCCATTCAGGTAGACTTTTCAATGTGGCTGCCTTGTGAAAACGTTCGACGCCCAATCGGGGCACGCATATGAACCTTATTGAAATCAACCATCAAGTGTGACCTAACTGAATTCGCAGCACGGCAGTCAAGTAGGAATGCAACTTAAATTAGTCGAATTCCCGGTCAAGTGTCAGAAGTGGTCACCGCGGTTGTCTCACGAACTCGTGGCTGGGATTCCAATCCCCATCGTGGCAAGGATATGCGTCATTGATGGGTCCTGTAAGGGGCCATACCATAGTCTGATGATTCTTTCTAAACAAGATGACTGAAGAGTGTGTTGAGTTGCAAAGGCTACGGCCACATTTGACTGTTGTCGGGTATAAATCAAACAAAATCTCGACTACTCATCAGTAGTCAGTACTCTTCATTACTCAGTGCTGCAAATAAAACTATCAGGTGTCGAAAAAGGCGCTGAGTGCAAAATAGGTTTATCTACTCGACTTGAAAATAGCTAGAATGACCACAAATTATGAACGGTAAGAGCCCGTATAAAGTACGCGTTCGTCAGAGACACAAAACTTCCAAAAATATTTACAGTTCAATCACAGTTTAATTTTTCTTCCATGGGACTGTGTGGGTTGCTGACTCCTACCTACATTTTTTCCAGGTTACGATGTGTGGATATCATCTTTGCATGTCCCGATGTCAACCCGTTATGACCCAGGTTACTGGATCCACGCGGGTGTATATGTGTTTATTCTCCGCTTTGTAGGCACCAACCAATTCCTGGGTTTGTCAGCCAACTCACGAGCACAATAGTCGTGGAACCGTTCGTCTTTAGAACGCAGCTAACCCCCTTGTGACATTCTAAACTGACATTGTGACACGCGAAAGTGACATCAAGACATCTTAAACTGGAAAAAATATAAATGGAAGTCAACTTCCAAACTGCTTCGCCAACTTTCAAAATGAAGCAATCTACTTGAGTGAAAAATATTAGTGACAAACGGGTTCACTTCCTTTGGAAGTTATCTATACCTGAGTGAATCAGATTAGTCTGGATGTGCAACCCAGGATTACCCGAAACAGTCTAGTCCTTTCAATTTTATAGTTTGCCCTTTATCACCTCATCTTCCACTGGTGTAAATAGAGGCCAAGGTCTGTCTTTAAGCATATATATATTTGTAACACACAAATCGGTTACCCTCATGTCGTAATTACGATTACATTTGTAAGCAAACAATGGATGAGTTTTTTAATTGCCAAAATTGTGGAAATATCTTTTGAGCAGAATGATTTGAAGAACAATAAGTGGGAGACAGTTTTTGCATGATGTCGCTCTCGAGCAAATTTCGCTGCATCGCATCAGATACATACTGCAGTCTGTGGGTTTATCTAGCAAAGTTCAATGGCGTTGTGACGGTAAACAACAAAACCAACAAACACACAAACACTCACACACATCCATGTACATCAGCTACCAGGGCAATCTGCGACTTATAAATAAGTCTTTCTGTACGCAGAGGGGAGGCTTCCATTTGCTAATTGCCACCGCTTCCGTGAACTGAAGAAGCCTTCGATTTTTGTTGCGTAACATATCTGGAACACTTTATGCAGGTTTATTTAGGGTCGACAAGTCAACAGATGCCGAGCGATTGATGATACTGGTTCCTTGTGATTTGTTACATTCTGACTTCAGTCCGGCATTCTGGTATCGATGTGGTATTCAACGGACACATTCCATTTTGGTTTTGGAAAACCATCATGGATACCAGAATGCCGGACTGAAGTCAGAATGTGACAAATCACAAGGAACCAGTATCATCAATCGCTCGGCATCTGTTGACTTGTCGACCCTAAATAAACCTGCATAAAGTGTTCCAGATATGTTACGCAACAAAAATCGAAGGCTTCTTCAGTTCACGGAAGCGGTGGCAATTAGCAAATGGAAGCCTCCCCTCTGCGTACAGAAAGACTTATTTATAAGTCGCAGATTGCCCTGGTAGCTGATGTACATGGATGTGTGTGAGTGTTTGTGTGTTTGTTGGTTTTGTTGTTTACCGTCACAACGCCATTGAACTTTGCTAGATAAACCCACAGACTGCAGTATGTATCTGATGCGATGCAGCGAAATTTGCTCGAGAGCGACATCATGCAAAAACTGTTTCTCACTTCTTTGTTCAAATTTGTTAAGGAAAAATGTTGCTTTACTTTTCTGGAAGTAGTCTTGATTAACAATGTGCCACCGTGATTGTATTGACTGCAGTTCTTACTGTATAACAAATGTAAGCACTTTTGGCTGAAAAGAAATTATATTAAATTTTTGAGGCAGCTCCAACGGTCAAATGATTTCACCGAAAATAAACTAGTGATACACACGGTTCACGCAAATTGAAAGACAGAAACTCACATCGATTCCGATGGGCTCCGAAAGCATCTTTCCACCTGCGCACTAAAAGATGTGAAAACTAATGAATACAAATCAGAAATTCATTGAATTATGAGTTAAACAAATGCCAGTCACGTAAAGTTTCACAATGCTTGGAGTGTGAAAACAGAAACAACTGATGGCTCAATTTTGCCGTAATCGCCGTCTGAATTTATTTTATGTTCACACTAAACACGATACTGTCGATCATCCGGCTGACAGCAAGTATCAGGTCAACGTAGGTTAGGCGTTCAATGTTATCTATAGGGTTACACTGAACAAGTCAGAACTCGTCCGCTAAAGAACGTTGGTCAATACCAAGGCAATTGTCATTCGATGATCTAACCCAGAAAAAGTTCCTTCAATCGCTCCAACTGTCTTGGCCATTGGTCAACCCACCAGATCGATACATTGACAATTATCATCCAATCAGCATTCAGAAGCAAAAAAGTGAGATGGTGTATGTTATGACCGAAACCAAACTTTGCATGTATCCATTTTTTTGTTTATATCTTTTGTTTAATAATTAGAACAGACTGATGAGATTTTATCAAAGACATGTCCGGTACACAACATGTTTCACAGTATCCGTTTGCCACTTATGCTCCATTATTCAACATTGCCGTAAAACGCATGTCAGTTAACCATATTCATTGAAATTTACTAATATGGAAGAATTGTTAGACTTCTCTTGAAAATATTGAAACAGGCACAAAAATCTTGGGCTGAGTCCTGACGAAAAGTTTGAAACCATTGAACACGTCGGCAAGAAAGCACTGAAAGTGGCCACCTGCCGGCTTTTGATAAGGAGCCCTTAATTGAATCTGTCCCGCTAAATAGGACAACCTTTCTCAGTTATTTTGAGTTGCATCGTGTTCTTCTGCAGGTAAGATCTGGCCAAATTTAGCAGTACTTAAAGCTTTGTGCACACGTCGTTCACCTATGTTTTGGGGCATAACTGCCGTGTACTCAACTCATTCTGGCCGATTTTTTATAGTGCGCACTGACAAGAAGCAAATGAACTTAATATAACACGGCACTTTGTAGACAGTATGTAAATAGCACTTCAGTCAAATGCAGGTGCAAAACCGATGTGAGCCAGTTAATGCATTCAAATCGCTACGTCCTACTACCAAGCTCACGGTTGAGGATGGAAGTTTAAACCAACTCCCGTTTCTGGATGTTCAGGTACGTCGTGGAGGCGAAAGCTTCATTTTGCGGTCACATCATGGGAAAATGACACAGTTTGACCAGTGGGTGCATGTTCATAAGACAGTCATATACAAGTCAAAAAGGTATTCTACAAACAGTAATCAACCACTTCTACCATATCTGCGATAAATTTTAACCGGGAATTCCCACCGCCACCTAAGGTTCGAATAGAAGAAACCATTGTTAGTACATCCGAACCGTAAACAGAACGGATATGCGAAAATATATTGTGCGTTGTGCTGATGCTCATTATTAAGCAAATCCTTGGTTAAGCCACAACGAGTTAAAACCAAAACACTCACCGGTTTCAAAACGTTTTGACCCTCTTGGAGAGCATTTATCAAGAGATTTAAATCGGAAAATTCACATTGTACAAGCTTCAAATGAGGTAGTCATCACCTGGCCTGTGCACTTGTGTTTAACACGCGGTGTGGGCAGTCTACCAAGCTGAGTGAACTTAGTTTAAGTCCGGATGAAGGTCTGGTCAGCTTTGCTATTGTTTCGTTGCTCACAAAGATTCCAGTGGGGGAAAGTCTGGAGGAGATTCGCCAGCTTCTTGAAGCAGATGCCAGTTTAGCTGAGCGAACAGGTTTATCAGTTAATGAGGTTGTAGGAGCTACGGAACATTGCTTACGGTCTACCTTCTTTACGTTTAAAGAGATCCTCTATCAGCAAACAGACGGAGTAGCGATGGGTTCACCGATCTCTCCCACGGTTGCTAACTTGTTCATGCAAGATCTAGAAGAAACTTCGCTGTCCAGCATTCCTGATCTACCTGAAATTTGGTGGAGGTATGTCGATGATTCGTTGGTGGTGGTACGTAGAGAAACCATTAATGAATTTGTGGAACACACAAACTCCTTTCATCCACACATCAAATTTACAATTGAGCGCGAATCAGTGGACCATGAGCTGTGTTTTCTAGACTGCGGAATACGCAGGACATCCGACGGCAAACTGCACAGAAAGGACACCCGTTCAAATTGGTAGCATTGCTTTAGCTCAGAACACCCCATGTGCACCAAAAAAGCAGTCATATCCAGTTTATTTCACAGGGCATTGTTATTAACCACTTCCGAGGACGAGAACTCGAAAGAATACAAGACTGTAAAATCGTCACTGAAAGCCAACGGTTACTGCGACAAGATTCTACGTCCAATTCAGGAGCCACATTGCAACAAGATCAACGAGCACAGGAACTGGTTATCGACTATTGTTATTCCGTACAGAAGGAATACATCGGAGGATCTTAGACGGGTCCTCAATCAGTACAATATCAGAGTGGCATTTAGAGCCACAAACACGTTAATGAATAAGTTAGTCCACTTAAAGGACAAACGAACAGTTCTGGAGCAGTCAAGCTGTGTTTACCGAACTAAATGTAAAGATTGTCAGGCCACGTACATTGGACAGACTGCCCGGCAACTTGAAATACACACTTAAGAACATGTGAGGTGTGATAAGAAGCCTCCTACCAACGCTGAGTAACTCCGGAAATTAGAACACGACTTTGCTAAAAGGTGGTTTCCGTCACCGCAAAGAATGTCTACTGGCAGAAGCCTTGCTGATCGCTAGTACGCCAAAAGCGGTGAATTGCTCCGATGGCCTGCAATTGTCAGTTGTTTGGCACGATTTACTGGGTGGACAACAGTGACACCACGTTGGTAAATGTATGCGACATCCCTGTAACCCACTGCATCCCAAACAGTCTACACATATGTAGATTAGTCGCATACATACACACACAGCATACAATAACTAGCTAGCCTTGTTTGCACCTGGGGTCGTCACGTGGTGACCTTAGGTGAACCGTGAACCCATAAGTTCTATTGGTAGACTGTCCACACACCGCGTGTTAAACACAAGTGCACAGGCCAGGTGATGACTTGTTTGGCACGATTTACTGGGTGGACAACAGTGACACCACGTTGGTAAATGTATGCGACATCCCTGTAACCCACTGCATCCCAAACAGTCTACACATATGTAGATTAGTCGCATACATACACACACAGCATACAATAACTATCTAGCCTTGTTTGCACCTGGGGTCGTCACGTGGTGACCTTAGGTGAACCGTGAACCCATAAGTTCTATTGGTAGACTGTCCACACACCGCGTGTTAAACACAAGTGCACAGGCCAGGTGATGACTACCTCATTTGAAGCTTGTACAATGTGAATTTTCCGATTTAAATCTCTTGATAAAGGCTCTCAGAGAGGGTCAAAACGTTGCGAAACCGATAAGTGTTTTGGTTTTAACTCGTTGTTGCTTCACCAAGGATTTACTTAATAATCGACCATTGTCTGCATCTAGTTAAGAACCACCAAGTACCGTCCGCAGAAAATATTACCAAGGGAATGACTAAATAAAATTTTCTAAAGAACCCGCAGACCGTCAGATGAATTGCCTGGTGTAAAAATTCCGGTTATAGATGATCAGTTGTGTTGGCAACGGAAATATCAAGTGACCTACATGCCTATGCCACCGTTATCAATGTTACTTCCCCCAAATGTTAGAAATGAATGTCGCGACGACGCTTTCAATTACACGACAATTTCCTTAGTTCATCTAGCTGCGGTTAGAAACACGTAAGCAGGACGAGGTGGTCACTGAACATCCGGATCAATGTTCGCACTTTGTAGTGGGCATGAGGGCAGTGATCGGGTGTCGGGGCAAATTGTCTTCACAGGAACACAGAGTCCCTTCGACGCTTTCCTTGTTTTGATCAGTAACGCTAAGTGGCTTCTTGGTGCTTTTCAAGACGTCATCGATTAAGCATAACTACTCCTTGCCCCGCGTTCATAAAGGGTTATTCTTGATAGTGCAGATGTTTTGCTTACCATAATGGCAGTCAAACATGAAACTCTTCAGTTAACCGTGACAATGGACGCACTGGCGTCTAATATTTGCTCGTTCATTGTATTGCAGTATGATTGCGCTTCTCGTTTTGTGTGCATTCCTCTTATAACCAAGTTATTGTGCTCACTTTCAGAGTGTGCAAAAGTGTAGGCTTGTTAACATCAATTGACTTAAGTCCTTTAACTTCAGCTCAAACCTTTTTAGAGAAAAGTAGTTAGTTCATAGCTTCTTAAATGTGCTATCCAACCATGATGGTGTAGTTAATCGGTGAACAACAAATTAACACATTTAACGCGTGTGTAACATGTTAAACAACGAGTGGAATATGCGGCGTTCCGGACAATGTAATTGTCTGTCGATGGTTAGTAAAACTGGGAGGCAGGTTGACAGAACTGAATTTAAATACCCAATTGTGAAAAATCTGGGCCGGCTGAATTTGATCGAGCAACAGAAGTGGCATTCCCAGGGGCGATAAGGACTCAAACAACTGAGCCAAATGACAAATTTTATGATCGCGTTCCGTTACCCAACCTGCCATGTCGTATGGAGTCCACCAACGAATCTATTAGATTGGCTTCACAGGTAGGATTATTCAAGGAAAGAGGCATTTTTGAACTTTCGGCGTATCTGCGTAGCTCAACCGTTAGAACGTTTGCCATGTTTTCGCCACTGTTTCGAATTCAGTCGAAGTCCACATTTTTCCTAATTCGGTTTAGTCTAATTAGCAAAACGTTTGGTTGTTGTTATCCACAACTTAACCTAGCTTTCGAATTCCCACGGACTTTTAGCCAGTATGTTTTTGAGTTTCGAGGGGTTGGTCGATGTGCCTATGAGATTGAGAAGTGTGTGGTCAGTTGTGATTGACGTTCAATTTAGAAAAATGTCGAATAAGAGTAAGCGCGGTTACTTACCTCTACCCTACAAAACTCAGTAGGATTGCAGGCTTGGTGTTTTGTGAAAGATGCAATTAGCCTGGCTTAACTGATCAAACACTCCAAGAGATTTCTGTTTGCTACATATAACCTAGAAACCTACGTTGGCAGTGATGATTAGTGGATAACCGACTGACGAGAAATTACTGGCGCTTTCATTGTGGTGTTCACTAGATCCCATTTTCTTTGTTTTCGGAATAATTTTTTAACCTCAGGATCATAATGTGTGCATTATGTAACCCGAAACTAGGCAAATTAGTGCCAGTTTGCTTATCTACATGCACTATGTTCAGAATATGTTTCCTGAGGTGCGTAATCAAGTTAAATGGTGCACAATAAAATTAAAACATCTAGTTTTATAAGAGTTCCGCTCCAGTTTGTGTTCCTAACAATCTTATATTCCAACCTACCTAGTTCAATTACAAATTTGGATGTTAAAACAACTCACACTCAAGAACTTTGACATGACAAGCATACACAATTCGTAAAACGTTTATGGATTAATGTTTCATACAGTTTCCGCACATATATAAACCAGTTTTAATAGAGGCAAATGCCGTATGAATTAGGTAGCCTCTTGACGACGATTTGTGCACAAATGGAGTATTCTTACCAATCATTCATTACTGTATCATGCTGAGTTATCAAGGCACCTGGACCAACCACACTGACCGTCTATCAGCGTACAAAAGCAGGCTGATAAGCTTGACTGACGTTTTGGCAAACCGTGAGATGCGTTTCTTTCTGGAACGAAACAGGACACTAAATACGCCAATGGTGTCCACCCTATAGTCAGTTTCATGTATTGGCTTAGGAATTGAATTTTACGGAGTTCGGTTTTGGAGACAGTTAATATAGTTAAACCCATGAGGTGAATTTACAACCAATTTAAGAAGTTTTTGCTGATCCGAGTACCTAACGGTCGATGGATCTGGCTTATTTGAGGCTATCCATAACCACTTAAAAACAGTGAATCGATCATTTTGACTTCACTTGTTGGATAAATGGCGTTTGCACTGTTCCTTATATTACATTCACGTTATGGGTATGTTCCACTCTGTCTTATATTTGGACTACACAGCTCTTTAGTACGGAGAATACTCTGTGACGTACATCATTTCACTGGCATCTCAAGAATGAAGGCTGTCGATTTTCCCTGGTTAGCTGCAGCACCTAACTTCGGCATCTTACTGTCGAGGATGGAGTTGATGCATGCTCTAGGTAGGTTAAATGTTCTACTTTTGGGGTGTTATCAACTTTACTCAAGATGCGCCCACAGCTTCAATGTATGATTACTGTATAAACTGAAAAGTTCGTTGTCAAGAGGTCAACATCATTTCAACACAACTAACTAAGGTGCAAGAGGAATGGCACTTGAACAATAGTCTACCTGTAGCACACATCCTCACGGCACATTCGTTTTGCATACTTGGCAGTCGACTCACCTGAACAGCTTCACAAATGTCACTCAGTCAGGTGCGCTGTTTTGTCCACTAACCTATTCAACTAGATACTAAGCGGATCACTGGAACATCAGTTCTGAGTAGGTGAACAACGTTTAGTTCCCACCTTGTGTGTCGATTCATCAATTGGTCTGCATATATCTTATACCACTGGTGTTTAACAGTGATCACGGGTGCCTGGGGTGTGGATCGATATACTGACATCCTGAATTGCTTTCAGTCTCATTGGATTACGTTCACGCGTGAGAAATAAGCGGATGAATCGCCTAGCTGATAAGCATGGATACAGTTGGAAAAAAACATGAGATAGTGATGCAGATAGAAACACAATTCAGCAGTTCACTCAGACTGTGCACAATTCATATTTACATAAAGAGTTGATGACGTACGTAGCAAACGTATTCCATCGTGTCAGGTACTTTCATTATCAGGAATCCAGTCTCTGAGAAGGTTTGTTCATAGAGCTGTGTGTGTTTGTGTATAGGTGAAGAGAATATATAGTATTAAAATCAACAATGTGCGTGAAAATATGGAAAAATTAACTTCCACAGATTATGCTCGCGCTATTGAAGTGGAGGACATTTTGTGTATACAAGTATGCTTTGAGCTCCGACTAGTCCTAGTGACATTAGCCAGTACGCGGTTGGCTATTTCGGAGAACAGGCCACTGTTATGACCGGATAATTCGAAATGTAGTTTGCAGCTGATTCTCAGTTTGCTGTTTAGCTCTGAACCTAACTTACCAGAATGAGTCTTACTGTGGTTCTCTGTGAAGAGCACGAAGTAAGATTGATGGTGTGTAAGCCAACATGTAGGTCCCCTAGTTAAATGGACGGAGAACAACCGATTGTTTGTTCATCTCGGTCTGTAAATAAACACACATTCGTCAACAATCATATTGTGGACGAATCTCATAGCAGTAAGCTTTCCGATATCACGTCGACAGCAAGTACTATAACAACAAAATAGAAAAGTTGATGCGAAACAGAAGGCTATATTTTGTTTACAAAGTTTCCAACCACAATTAATAACGGACAAAAACAAAATATCAGCTACAGTGAAGTTATGCGCCCAGAGTCAGGATCCCAAAGTCTACTACACGATATTTTGCTGCGACATTGGGTGAACTTATATGTTTTGAAGTATGTGGTTCATCGAATTGCAAACCATTCGAGGCTCGCCTAAACGCGGTCAGGAATTCGAACATTCAGATGAACGCCTTGATATGCTTGCAGTTTAGGCACTCTAACAACCCTCGTAAGCAATCTATAACAATTTCATAAAGTGTACAGTTCGAATAACTGGTAGTGTAATACACTGTGGGAAAACCCGTGGCATAAGATATATGAGTTGAAAGTCGGTTTCGCTGGGCAATTGCTCTCCTTTATTAAATGGACGAACAAGTGGGTTATGCAATGAGTTCCGTTGTCTGAACACAGGGCTTCATGTTCCAATCAGCATTTCACAAGGCCACTTCATCCGATCTGAAGGGCTGAAAACATAACACACGCACAACGAAGAGTAGGTCGGCGGAGCGTCGATAGAAGCGAACTATTTCTTTTGAAATAGCACGTTAGCGAAGCATCTGCGAATCAGGCTGCTTCCAGGGGGACAGGGTAAGATGACTGAATGCGACGAATATGAATCTCAGTCCCTACTGAGAGATGTCACAGCTGAATCATTTTCTTAAATGGTAACGAATGATATTCGGTTGCCTTGCCTCTCACAGCTCAGTTGACAGCCTTGTGTGTGCCCATTGTGAGCTCACAAAACCTTCGTGTTGCGATGAGGGTGTGAGTGAACTGATTGTTGTTGTGCTTGCTCTGTGAGTTTTTTTTATTACCGAACAGCTGGAATTTTGTAGCGTTGTCTCGTTACCGTAGTTCAGTTTGCAAGGTTGTTCCATCATTCGAGATTCTTTAGTTCACTTCCTCGCAAGAGAGTATAGACAGAACAGGTAAATTAAAGAGATGGCCGTATAAGGCATAACCACATCACAGGATGTCCACATCCAAACCACAGGCAAGGTGGTCCAGGCAGTTGCAGTCCGGTTTTCAAAACACCTGCCGTCCATATGACTGAATGGCCTTGACCCAGCGTCACAGCAGCGTATTCGCACGGACTTGCCGCGGCACGTGACATATTTCTATTTATATCGGATCTATTCAAACAAATCTTGGTCCATTCATTTCCGGCAACAGTTTTTGCTAACAAGACGATATTCGCTGACTCGATGCGATGGAAGATATTCCGAACAGACTGGATGACCGTAAGACGTTTTTCCTGCGGTTACGTACACCGCTTTCACAGTAAACACTCGTGAGATTCTGAATCTGTTTAGCACAGAAGTGACCTCTTCTGACCTTCACGAATTCGCCAGATGTTTGGGGCTCACACTCGATAGCAGGTGATACACAAGGTCAAGTGACCAATAAAAGCTGTCAGACTGCACAACCAAGAGGTTTTGCTATCACTCAGTATTCACCGTCTCTATTTTTTGGGTATTTATTAAATGCGTCACTTAATGCGAGACCGTTCAAAATAATTCCATTTAGAACCTCTAGCCGTAGGGCTGGTAATTGATGTCAATTAGGCTTGTTGTCTTGATTTGCGATCATTTAGGTACCTGTTTTCCGCTATCTAAACCACTATATTCACACAACACTGAATACTACCTTGCATTTGACTAATTAGTGACACAAAATAGTCGTCTATTTACACTAGTTCAATAAAAAAAGATGACCACTTATGACAAAGCTTTTACGAACAGTCATTGATATACAGTTATTACGCAGATTACTTGGTGTCTCAATCGGTACTACCAAACCGCTGTTCACGTAAAGTGACTAACAATCACACTGAATATCATGACAGTACGGATTCTTCCTTCATTCCTATGAACTATTTCTGTTCAGGAGCCCTGACCCTTTTACCTCACCAATCTCATCAACTCACATAATTCATCACGTTTGATTGGAGTTTTGAAATGTCCACCCCACATAAGGAACCTGGAATCACGCAATAAAGAAACGGTTGATACGTTGTAGCGCAAAACACTCAGAAAATATTAGGATGAAATATGTTGTTAATCAAAACCAACGTTGTTGTTTCACATATAGACTCATCGACTTCCGAGAAAACAAGAAAGTAAACGTCAAGGACCTGTGTATTATAAATACTAATTAGGTTGCCGAAACTTAATGTTGAATGCTTAAGCAACTGACTCACATTTAGCCATGTACAACAGTCCGGCCTTCAACAATCTGGGAACTACGTATGCTGAACTAAGTTAATATTGAATTATTTATATGTTGATCTACAAGGTGTCAGCATTGGTACACACTGAAATAAAACTGTATGCAAAACGCACTCTATTAAAAAGCAACAATTTACCCCGATCCTTCAAAACAGGAATAAATTGAGATAAGTAATGCATATACAATGATCAGTCAACGCAGAATATTCTACTTACTACCAATTCATATGAATTAGCCTTCTAATTTGCGTACTAGGCAAAATGTTGAAGACGGTCTGCCATAAAACTGGTCTACTAAGCACAGAGCCGTACAGCTCATCACTCCTTATATCCGTAGTGGACATAATCGAAAAATGCACGTTACTTGGACATTAACGTAACATATTTTGATGAACCTCTCACAAACGGTTATACAAACGTACAAATCCTGAGACCAGGTTTACACTCCCACATTTATTAGTTGCACACGTAACCTCTGTACACAATACATGACCTGCTTGCGTTTTTCACAGTTACACTGCCAACTGCCCGTGTGAATAGGCCAGAGATGAAAGTACGATGCGAGAAAGAATTAGTCGAAAGCTCCAAAGGTCGTGTCAAGCACTCTGTCCCATTGACTTTCGTAGGTGATTAACTACACCCATGAATACAAGCTCGTATGCAGAGCATGGTGTTACGTCATTAATGTTACGCTACCGACAACTCGCCTGGTGATGAAACACCACCGGAGTTACTCCTGACATGCCACATTTTCCCGAACGTTTGGGTTACATCTGTATTGATAGTGGCTACCCGTGATGACGGAAACGTATGGAAAAAACATCTCTCAACTACACTAACTGTACTGACGTACTGATAATGGCCGAAAAGAAAAAACTGTTGAAGATGTTTGAGTGGGAAGGCATGTGTGAGCAGTGGTACAGGGATAGATAGTGAACTAATTCTGAGTTGATGGACCCACCAAAAAATTGCATGAATCTCGAAGACTTATCCGTAGCAAGCCGACTGACATCCGACCATCCGCTCCGGCTGCAGCACATGTCTCGTTTCGGGAAAGACAAGTTGGGAAGATGAACAAGTTGGTCGTTACCAGCGAGTGCAAGTTGCTCCAGACGATCGGTACGTTCCAGTGCTACTGACAGCTATGTAAATGGATGCGTGTATTTTAAGTGGACACAAGAAAGATATGTTTTATACATATAACGGGGTCACAGTTGATCGTCATTCAGTTGATCTGAACCTACTCAGTCCGTTGTGAACACAGTTCAAGTTCATTTTTAAGGTAAGCGTTTGAATAGACTGTTGGTAGGCTATAGATATCGATGTAAACGATATCGGAGAATAATTTTCTTACACTCTCCTGCTTTACCCCTCAATTTGATGTAAACTGTTTTCTACACTGGTGTCTAATCTCAATAAGTAAATTTGAAATGTGATATTGATGGAAATTATTGAGACGGTCACCTTTGTCGTTTCACGGTTTGGTTATGCGACGATAATGGAACATTTTCAAGCACACACCCTGTTCTTACAAACACCTGAGGCTAAACTCAAGGAAACGGGTGAGGACGGATGATTAGACTGCATGCTTCGACAGGTCTGTGTAATCAACTGAGCGTGTGTTAAGAAACGCGATGGTAGTTCTTATCGAATAGGATCTTGTTGCGACATAAAATATATAATATGCATCGTATATTTTCCGGGCTCTCAGTCATGTGTATTTGGAAAGGACATTCATTTGAGAATGAGCTTGCCAGTTAGACGAACAGTGTATATGCGCTGCAGCCTTTCATTCAGAAGACTTTGGAACTTGGAGTTTTGAATAATTACTCATTTACTGGTAGAACTCTGTTAGTATTAAACGGATCGGAAATGATCCATTTTGGCCGGTAACAGTCACTTTCTTCCTGAGTTGTTGCAGTTAGAATATTTGCACGTTGATAAGAACAGCTTGTGACGGAATCACCACTAAGAAGAATGATGACCACGGAGCTCCAACAATGAACTGCTCATTCTTCAAACTCGTACCCTGCTGTTCATTTGAGTAGCTGAGTAATATACATTATAATCCGTTAAGTCCAACCATAAAAGCGGTCTGGGATGTCAGGTACCGTTCACGAACATCTGTGAAATCGAAAGCCATTCCAACACAAGCCATTATGTTAAAACCGCTGTTCAAATACTTGACCGGTGATATGAAAGCATGTGGTTCCACTTGTCAAACACATTTACAGAAAACGATGTCTGTCTTGATACAAAAGCCCATTTGTACAAACACCTTGAGCAAACTTTGTTCTCGGTCAATCGGCAAAAGTTTTACTGTTTGTTTACTGCCAACCTGGATTGACAGACCCTTAACAAAGCATTCCGGATTATCTACAGAGTGACCAACGCTCAACCGAAAACAGTCCGTCAGCGTATTTTGGCAACTGCCGAATCGATTGCAATCAGATTACGCAACCCTAATCTATGCTCTCAAAAGAAGTTTGTTCAGTCACTGCAACTTCCGTGGCCACAGATCAATCACACCCAGTCTAACCACACACAAACATTTGACCTTGACCGTGTGACACAACACCCAGTCAACGTCCGGTCTGGGCCGAACCAATAGTCGTGTGAAGTTTAGCAGTAGCCACTGTCATTCGTTAACAGTCAGCCTCAGTTTATGCGGTTTGTCTCATGACGCCTTGATGAAAACCTATGTAATTGTATTGACTTGGGAAAGAATTATCGAAAACAATTGTTCGTCACATCGTTACCCTTAGAATACTTGAATGAAGTACAGCCTCAGACAAACAACACTCTATGTAGAGAAAGAGAACTTCCAGTCCATAATTTTGGTAGTCCGAAAACTTGCGGTTGTTGGGCTAGTGAGGTCTGCTTCTATTATTAACACTGTCAATCAATTAGTTCCGAAGTTCTTCCGTACACGCCCGTCTAATATAAATATTGTTTCCGCGCTTTGCTAAAACTCTCAATCCGGTAACGCCTGTAGATCAGTCACCCATTCAATCCGATAGATTGCAACGGAGACCAAAAACTCACTTTCTTAGAACAGAGGCTGGATAATGGACAAAAAGCAGTGACAAAATACCGACATGCCAGAGCTTAAGACAGAGGCTTTGAATAAACCGAAGATCTCAACTTATTGTGCACCCTCGACTTTTGCTGGACTGACCAGCTCTGGTGATCTCATGTGTGTTTTGTGCAACCTGACCACATATACATTACTGGGTTAGGGGAGATTATGTACGCTATCTATGAGTGACTGATGATTTCTGAGCGTTAAGTATTTTGCTTAGCACAGTACAGTCAAGGTTTGGATAAATAACTGAAAAAATCTGGTAGTTCGGACCCAAAAATATCTGAATTGATTGGCTGTTAGTTTGGATGGTTTTCGTAAGCTTTCGGAAGTACTAGCCATTTCTTTTCGATTGTATCTTCTGAAAGTCAGTATTCGCGGTGCTCTTGTGAGTGTGTGGGGACATCAGGCTTTAAAAGCAAGCTGTGCGATGCTCGCTGTCAGTCGAGATAAACCGAAGTGCTTCAGTGATTCTGAAGGAATATGCAGCAACTCAGTGTTGCACAACAGGATTAATCAACTGAAAGCGTTTGGAAGTAGTTAGATGACAAGTTTTCTCTGGGTGCGTCCATTATCGGTCTGAGCTACTTGGTGAATTAGGGACTCGTTTGCTAGAGTGCTTGATTTACTCGTTAGCTAATGTAGCTGGTTTTTTAAGGTATGCTAAATTCGAGCCATTTGTTTGACATATGAGACACAAGCAAATCATATAGGCACTTTGGCACGGGTCTAAGTAGGTCACCCACTAGGAACAACAGACTTACACTCAAACTCGTTACCTTTGGAAATTGGGTAGGTGGGCAGTTTTGATCCAAGCCCGTTAAAACGAAACAGAACGCCAATTGGCTGAACGATATTTATACTGGAGAAAGTTCGTACCGGCAAGCAACAGACGATGATCTGAGCTCCGTTCAGATGTCTCAAATCGTGACGTGGACCCCATCTAACAGCGGGTGACTGACTAGGATATTCGAATCTCCGACTAGAGCGTGTTAATTTTAGGTGCTCAATAAATAATGGCCTGAAGAGCCTGATATGGTAGATGCTTAGTCATCATCAGGCTACTCTCCATTGGGGCTTAGAGAGATTTAACGGGTGAAGCGCGTTTGTCACTCAGCAATATGCAAAAATCAGATTGTTAATAAAAAAATCCAACCGAAAGGCTTCAGCCCGTTTCACAACATGATGTTGTCCGTGGATGTCTCCAGAAGCGCACATCGAGCTTGGTATCAGAGGTGAATAAGAATATCACATTCGGAAAATTTAAATACACTCAAGCTGCGTGTTTCATGGAGACAACGAGCATTGATACAATGAATTCCTAAGTTGTGGGCTCAACGCATTTTTCTGTGGGTAGCCGGATACACATGTTGGAAACTGCTACTCAAAACCTCTTAAAAGCTTACAGAAAACCCCTCAAAATGAGGCTTGCGGTGCCTGGCAAGCTTATCAAAATTGACAATGCAGAAGAGAAGAAATTTCAGGCCTTAGCTTCCATCGACAACATAAGAGCTAAAACAAAGCTGACGAGAATGGTGAACAAAGTTCACAACGAAGGAATATCTAGAAGCTTGAATTTGAGGATTTTATAACTCCAACGTATATATATTTGTGTGTGCGAAATGTCGAGTGCCTGAAGTGCATAGGTCCTTTGTATCACTTAATGAAAACCCGTAGATTGATCGTCGTAGACATATGGCCATTTGGAGAGTTTAACCATATAGAGGTCATACTTCCAAACAAGTGTAGAAGACAATATGTTGGTTCATCAGAGCTTTCTTATACAAAACTTTTCTGAACCATTTTGAGTGCCTCAGTGACTATGCATGTAAACGTTACCCACTAAACAAAAACTCACACAAAGTTGACCCAAAGAACAATACGCAAATAGTAACAAACATTACTAATCAATCCTACACTCGGGTGATGTGTCTGATTAGTTCCTTTTTATTGCCAATCAAGATAATTGTTTTCCCAGTGTTCGAGAAACCTAGAAGACACCGATTTCTTCGTATACTTAGTGTTAGGTATCTTGTATTCTACAACTTACACTGGAAAGCCTTTTGTTTCATGGCACAGGTTTTTGGTTAGCACTATCATGCAGTTGTAAACGGACGGCTTTTTAGAACTGACGTTCATAAGAGAGCTAGCAGATGAGATGAAATGAAGCGGAGAGATTGGTTTTGCTTGGTGGTTGATGTGAAACTCTACTCACAGATGTGATATCATGCAAGTTACTTTTCCTTTCAAACATCATTCTTACTGGATTCCTCAAGAAAATATCTAGATGTAATGTGGATCTGAGTCCGATCATGGGATTAGTGTGGAGGTTTATGTTAAGCAGTGTATGAACCATCTCGTTAGAAAAAAAACGTGAGGTCAAACGTTTAAATTACGAACCGGTGATTGTTATTGATAATGAACAGCATTCGACAAAATAAACCATATCGTCTAAGTAACCACATTTCTGTACCCTAATTTTTCACAGATGTTACGTATGCATACATGAATGCAGGAAATTCTGTGCCAAACCTAGAAAAAAACTAAGTTATCTCCAGCAATACATATTGCCTAATAGGTGTGAACACAGATCCAGAAATGCAGCAGGAAACTAAGGCGTTTGATGGAAATTTCGGGAATGGGCAGTTTATCGGATGTGGCATCCGAAGTTTTCGATCGATTTGATAAACATGCTTGTTTGTAAGGTGCAGGACAAATTAGCCTGGTGAACAGAAATGCCTCTTACTCACTTGCTCTTTGAGTATCTTTGCCCTTTGGACAGCCGACCGCGGAAGACTGTTAGCAATGACCTACAAATTTTGTACAGTTTAAAACGGATTGTCAAATCATAATGTTAGCATAATGTTTACAAATGGTCAAAATATTGATGTCCATTAGGGCTAAAACCACTGGAATACCCCAACTAGAACTGTATCGACCTGAACGTAATTTAGCAAAACAGTAATTGTGAATGGGACACCCACGAAGCCATTTCTAAAACTAGCCAACTATCACGTCACCAAAATTAGCCCCGTTGAAGCGACAGCTAGTTTAAATATCTCAATCCTACACCCCCTGAACGTTCAAATTTCGGTAAAAAAAATTGTTTTCTAATCAATAGTAATAATAATAATGAAATCAAATTATTCTTTGAGAACGAACACGGTTATCCAAGTAAACACTGAAAAACACACCAACAGTGAGAAACGAGCTAATCTGTTAACCTACTAAAGTCATAGCACCACCGTTTTACAGTGAATTTATATTCCTTTAAGGAACTAACAGGTAACCAGATCTATGAACCTAAGACCACTCTTCATATAGATCGGAAATTATCCACAATTGATCGCAGATGTCGCATTCTCGTAAACTTTCCATTGAGCCTCTTTCGAAAAGAAACACTAGACTGGAGTTTCACACACATCAGAACTCGTCAATAGCGTATATCCTTTCCGAAAGGGACCAACTGAAAAGTCTACGAGATTAGGACAGCTGCAATTACTTGTGAAGCATGTTCAATCTGTATGAAAAACCAAAAATTCCTTACTACTCATCAGCAACACCAAGTTAATGGAGAAAAATCCGAGTGGAATTAGCATGAATCCTAAGCCTAAAATATTGTGAATGTTTTTCAGTGTTCAGGAGTTTATTTCGTTGATCAATCATGGCGGCAAATAATGAGCGACTTACAAAGAGAAGGTTGATGCTTTGGAGAGGTAATCAAACGCTAAACTTGTCTGGACATTGCCTGTACTAGTTCTGATTAAGGTTAATGTTACATTAAGGCAGTGGGAAGCATGCCTTCACTTCTAGTGAAATGTCAGTTAGAATTTTCTAACTGAATGATAAACTGGTCAGGATAGCGCTAATGAGATTTCGCATTGAGCCGAGTTTAAGACATACGAGCAGTGAGTCACCTTGAAACATCACTCTAGATTGGACAACAATTGACTAATTGCAGTTTGCACTTATGAGCTGCAGTGGGTAGCTACCGACGAGGGTATAGTGGGTATGCCAGACGCTTTGAGCAAATGAAAAATGACAAGTTGATAAAATAGGTCGTAGCCTTGGCAGTCCACTGGATTTCATGCCTTGCCCAATCCAAGGCTAACCATCTAGTTTGAACTGCCTGCTTATTAAGCTTCGTAAAGAGTATGTCTCTGTTCAGATGCGCTTTGGAACGTCATTTCAACGGTTAATGAAGTGGCTGTGCTGATCATTATTCACTTCGTGCTGTACCGCGTTATGCCGCATCAGCAGTATAGCCGCTCAATCAGGGTTGTCGCCAAGAAAGGTTCGTGGGTGAGATACACTATAAGGAATTGGATTCATAACGAATGATTTGGGGATTCATGGTTAAACAGGATTGACTCCGTAAGTATGGGAGCAACAACAAGGTCAGCTGTCAGTTTAGCGGATTTATCATTAGACGATTTAAAACAACAGGCAGGAATGCGATGGGTTAACACGATTACTTCACCGATAGTGAACACAACTGGCTCTCTGGTTATAGAGCTTGGTGAAATGATTGACATGTGTAACACTTAGCAGCCCCGAGTAGCTACCGAACAACCTTCCTTCAAAATTCGGGTTGCAAAGCGTACGGATTTGTTTCACTGAGAAAGGCATCATCCTGCTGATTGACCAGACTAACCAAATTCCTCTTGTCGGTTTTAAACATTTGTTATTGGCTGCCAGGAACCTCTGATGATGAAATGTACAGCAGTATTTCAAACAACTATCTCTTTATTAGAACGGATCCTACCAAACGTGAGGTGAACTAAGTTTTGGTATCCTTGTCGCAGAGGTCCTTGATGTTCGCGATCAAACTGCTCACTTGACACATGAAGATTCTGTTGGGTGTTTACATGTCGGTCTTTCAGAATTAGGACATGTCGCTGATGTCCGTACATTTTAGGTTGTCTCAAATACATCTAAATTTTACAGCTTTCCGGGACTTTCCCGGCATATACCCTTTAATGAGTCTCAGTACTACAGGTGAACGTTGTCTGTGATGGTATCCAGTTTAAGTGGGAGTGTTAACACTTAAAAAAATTCGAAATCGGTTTACTACCACTTCGTTTTAAGCGCAGTGGTCTGGGCACTATAGGCAGATGACCGCAACTAATATTCTATAACACTGTTTCCAGTCGGATAGAATGCAGAAGTGATCACTCATGGTTGAAAATTCAGGACAACCCTGGAGGATGAAACATGACTTGGAACTTAAGCCCCATCGTTGAATTGCCAGCTGGGAACATTTGGAATATCTCTCAAAGAAATTAGTTGGCGACGCAGCGGGGTACTTGTTGAGGAGTGATCCAGCTAGGCCTACTGGTATCCTTTGTCACGAAATATATTATCTTATCAAGAGGCTCCTGTATTTAGCTGGGAAGTTGGGTTTCAGTCGTTCTTGGTTGGGTTCCCAAAACCGATAGCGTTGTGAAACTGGGACCGGAAGAGGTAGATCTACAGTCTTCGGACTGTCCATATTAACGCTTAGGATTACTGCCGTGTCTGAGAATCGTCCTGTCTGTCTTGTTCAGAACCGTTGGGAGGAATACAGCCAGAAAACCATTGTATAACATTGCAGTCACTACTTAAGTCAATGACGCATCCGTCTTTAATGATATGCGCATCGATGGCGATGACTACAGCAGCAGGTGATCCACGATAAACTGTACGAAGCTAAATGGAACTGTATCTTTGTGAGAGTCCACTTTCAGTCATTTACTACTTCGGTTGTGCGAAGCGGCTGAACTCAAATGGTGAAAGTTAGAATGAGAGAGGAACGTAGGCAGAATTCATCCAAGACTGGCTGTAGATGATCCTGATTATTAGGTGTATCCATACTGACTAGTGGTCTGTACCGAACTGAATCCGGTTAACATACATCTGCCTTAATACCTGTTGGGGAGATTTGCAGCCAGGACAGTCGATAAAGTGATACAACATCGAAAGCATTTGGTAATAATGCTAATTCCTTTTCCTGCTGAAAGCAGTGGAATTATCTTGGTGAGCAGATCTGCCAGACCGTAAGTCAGGAAAGGGGTCACAAGTACCTTGTACTGGTTTTCGCAACAATCGTAATCCATATGTGAGGGATTCATATTGAAATGACCCTCATGATGCATTCGTAGTATTAACGGTTTTGATTGAAACACTAGGGGAGTTACAAATACACGGTTGCTAGGCGTTTGGTACTGTTCAGCAACTTCATAAACGCCTATGGTTCTGAGGTGGTTACAGCACCCGACCTTCCAGCTTCGCTTTATTCGGTGAGTGCCACAACTCATCGAGTTTGTTATCTTCGTCGTGATCAAATTTCAGACCACTCATGTTATCTAACGCACGTTAATAATTGTGCCTTGCTTCTGCATCCAATCATTGGGGATGTATGCTCTTTCTCGGAGACCATGGAACAGATTCCTATGCTTTAAGAAAGTCACTTCCTTAGTCGGTTGTCAAACTTACTGAAGCCAAACTGAAGTCATCCGCACTGTACATGCAGGAAAACATCAAATGATCAAGTCTATAGGGCATTACCTCCGGCTTCGTCACACCGATGGTATTCAGCGCAATGGAAACATCCAACTACCACAGAGTAACCTCTCACAAAACAATTGAATTGATCATGGAATTCAGAAAGTGGAAGGCTGTCATTATGAGCCTACTTCGTTCTACCTGTGGCTTTCCGTCACCAGACAATTTCAGACGATGACAAATTGGGTCTACACCTCCACATTCTTATGAAGTTGTTGCATTTAAGATTGCCTTCAGAGTGGTTGGCCGGTCTCCATCAATGTCACCAATAAGGTGAGGTTGCTTCGGAATGGCAAGCATGGATGAATGCGATTGTCTGACTTGGACAACTGTAAGTTACAGTATGAACTGGAGTGTACTCAGTAAATCGCTGTTTAATTTTTCTTCAAGGTGTTTCATATGACCATTGTTATCGCCTGAATAACAAATGGATTTGCTCTGGTGGCATGAGAACTGAACATATGCTTCACCAGTTAACAGATACCATGGGTGAGGTGAGTTTTGACGGTACAACGGCATCTTGGTTTAGCAGTACTTGTTTTTCTAGGGCGAAATCGAGTAAAAACTGTTTATGATTTCTTCTACGTAATCGTCTGGTAATGCGGATTAAGTGTGCAGAACCGCAGATATGGGACTAATAAAATCCAACAGTGTCTGCATTAGTGAGCACCCTCTTCTTCAGATGGAGTAGCATCACCTGTTTTAAACAAACCATGACAACAAAGCGTGCAGTGTGATAAATCGTGTTACTTGTAATAGTTACTCCACACCGTTTGTACAGAAATGCTGGATGAATCTTGTCCTATAAGTGATGTAGGCCAAGGGCTATGCTTGTTCTTTTGCTCAGTAATATGGGTGAATTTTTCGAGATTTACGTTAGCGTTAAGATTATCTGATTATGCATTATGCTGATTAGATGAATCCATTTGCTCTGTTCGTCTGACAGCCCAAATGGTCTGATTTAAGAATGACTAGTAGATATCCCTCATAAAATCGCTTTATTGGACTGAAAAAAAGCTAGTTGTTTATTTATCCCATTTGAAGATGACATTTTTTCTTAGAGTTTCTCGTCATGGATTAAAGCAGCCTTATTTTGACGATTTTCCAGGCGTTTTGCAAAGCCTTACCTTCTGTAATGTTTTCATCTAACTGGTTGCTTTCGTGCATACTCAGGACATCGAAGTGATGACAGAAAAAACGTGAACTGACCTGAACGAAATAGCCATAAAGGCATGGTAATGCCAACAGTAGATATGAGGTGGATTGCTTATAGAGAGTTGAGTTGTGACATTTTTTGTGTAACTGTGTAATAAATTACCTTTGAGTTTTTTCTTCCGGCGAACATGGTGACAAAAAAAGTGTTACTTAACTGGCTCGACGACCAGTAGCCGAAAACAGGCCACTTGTCAAAACCTTTGCATTCGGATGGACCATTCAAATCAGTTGGCGTGTACTATTCTAGTACATCACATAACAGTTTGCCTGGTCTATTGTATTCGCTATCCTGATTAACCTGGTGGACACAGTGGTTTTACTAGCACTTACGTTTACCGAATCATCACAAGCACCCGAGTTGTGAGAACACCTCAGTGACAATCATGACCAGTTAGCACTAAGGGCATTCAACACAGATAAGCTGCTGTTCTCAGTGGCATGCGGTTTCTGTCGGTTTAAAACAAGTTTATAATCATCGTTCAGAAACACTGGTTCTCATAGCACATGTTCAAGATAACAGATGATTCAGATGAGACGTGAGTCGCGGCACAGCGTCTTTCTATTTACAACCGAGACTTAATCATGTGATCCACAAATTGCACTATCCCAGACCTATACAAAGGACCGGCACATTTGTGACCACCATTCATGGTTGTGTGAATTACGCAAGCAAATGGGCGAACACAGATGCGAAATGGATTTGATATTCTATAAATAGTACTGAAATGTACAATTGCACAAATATTCTAAACCATATATCGTGATTCACGTGGTTAATACTAATTTTGTAAAGACCGGTAAAAAATGATTTCAGATTTCTCAGTACTTTTCTGAACGAGTGGACTATAGTTCCTCAAAACCAAGTGTGATTAAAACAATGGAAGCGCTCTTTCAGGTTAGACTGATGCTTTTGTACACCGTACTTGATTTCCTACAGACAGCGATGCCATTGTGTGATCAATCGTGTGTATCAGGATAGGTGACTGGGAAAAAACAGCCTGAGCGTCACAGAGTTAGACTTTTTGTCAGGAAGTCAGTATCATTAACTAACGCGAAGTCCGCCCCAGCGGGTGCGTGATCACGTAACACATCCCCTCCTCGTCTACTCCACGATATAACACAATATTCTTTGGTATGTAACAAACTGAAAACGTTTCAACCTCGTGACTTTGTCAGGCGAAAAATTCAAGACACGCTATACTTCTTGTTCCGATAACACTTCCGGTATCACCTGAGATCTCACTGGAATTGCCAGTTTTAAATTGTATCCTTTATCAACTCACAGCTCACAGAAATACACCACATTAAACAGATAATTCTCTTCAAAAGTTGAAGCAAAACAGTAAGAAAATTAAACGTGAGGGATGTAGCTATTTGCTGGCATTTTGTTGATGTCAATTTCAAAGTGTTAACGTGAATTATTAATCCTTACGTGGAAAAACCAACGTGGAGAGAGAAGTTACCAGTGGATTAGAAAAGACATTGGGTTCAACAGAGACAATTTGATTTTGTTAGCTTCAGTATACCGCAGAAATAATGCACCAGGATAATTCAATAGGGTTCCGCATACACAATTACGGTCGATATCGTAACTGGTGTTCATGTTGTTCGTGGATTCTGTAGCATTACTCGTCTGTCTGTTCCTGTGGTAATGTTGTACTTCGGGAACCCAGACTGCTAAAGATTGTCTAGGCAACTGTTCTTTCACATCTGAAATCAATTATTCGTCGCTTCTGCTTGTGTGGTTATCCGTTTACTGAAACATGACTCGGTAAATGCAACGTAAGATGTAATCGATAGGTTGGTTTCATTTGATGAAAGGTATCGGTCTTTTGTGGGTCCGAGTGGTTACTGTAAGACCACCCGCAAAAGGTATCCGTTCAGTTTGGTTTATTATACTTCACGTTGTTCGATGTGTAATATTATCAGGTTTAAAAGTCAAATCTAGGTTAACCCACATTTGTACGGCGGCTGCGTCTTCAGATATATTTACAAGAGCCTTCAATTCTAACCGTCATATTGTAAAAACGGACGCAGTCACAGCAAGTTTATTTGCAAAGTTATATTTCTGTTTGTTTACCGTGACTGTGTGAACAATATATTGGCCAGCGTTACTGGTCGGACCTCGGACAAATGGCGTATGCGTTGAACTATAATTCATAGCAGACCACTTATCCGCTGTATTACGATACCACATTCAGTCCGTCGTGAAGTGAACATAACGGAACTGTACGTGTTGCCAACTTCGTGGGTTAGTGGTGGCAACGCTAAACTTGATGCTCCTAACTATGCTGTCTCACATATCTTTTACAAGTTCATTTGCAGTTGCAATGACAATTATGCCGGCCTTGGTATTGATATGATCGCCGAGCTTGGCATTTAGGTTGCAAACGTTTCATCACCGGGCGAGGTGACATCATCAGTGCGTGAGCGTTTCAGCGTATAGTTTTGAATGTGGCGTTTGATGAAGTTGGATCGATGCCTGCTCTTATATAGCAGAGTGGGTTGACCTACTGGTCTGAATTCTAGTTGGTCGCTTTTTGTCGTATTTGGCCTGACCCACCATTGGTTGATTTTGTGGCAATTGAGCTTTGACTTGATGTCCGATTGGTTGTTCCCTTGAGTCCTTGGGCCGGAGTCTGATTGGCTGCTCTCTGTCGTTTGGGCTTACCGGTATTTGGGCTTGATGACGTTTACGTCTCCTCAAATCCTTGATTCGCATTGGTTCATAGATTTGTCAAGTTCAATGTGTTTGTTTATTGAACCGGTTGATGAGCACCAAGCTTCGAGAAATTCTCCTGCATGCTTGGTATTTACTTCAGTAAGGATTTCTGCGGTGTTCAAGTTGAAGGCGTGTCCAGTTTCATCCATTTCCATCAGAAAATTATTCCGGCCGTAAGGAATGGTGCACTCGTTGGCGAATAACCAACCACTTCTCAAATTGGTTCATTCAGTCTGTTGTGGAGACGAACAGTCAAACGGGCACCCGAGCGCAAAACCCCAGTGGCATCATTTGTAAGGACATCTTACAGACAGGTCGCACGTCGACTCAATCAAGTCTTTCACTGCTTTGCTACGAAACTTGAAGGTCAAAATGATAACCACTACTGAATCCATGTTGATCCACTCTATACACAAAGGCTTGTGAATTCACTAGTCAGTTTTCCGTAGTAGCAGTCTTTGACAACAAATTTACTCTGTTCAACTAATGTTGCCAAGAATCTTTATTATATATTCTTCTTGCTGTTGGTAAACAGCCAACCAAAAAATCCAACAAGTTAAAACTGAAACGTTTGTGTGTCTTTGTGTGATTAACTGACAAAAGGGTACCTCAATTTAAATAACTGTTACATGAATTTTCCTCATACAATCTCTTAAACAGAGGTAGCTTCCCGGGGAACCATACGAATTTACAGATACTAGGTATCTTTACTTTCGCACCCACCTTCCTATTAAGATGTCATCTACTCAGACATTACTGTAAATTGCCGGTCACCCATTTGAATCAAATGAATACCAACTTATGGTCACCATATTGCTTGTATAACGACAAGCTTGAAAAGCTCACAACCAGATTTGACCCAACTTTTGGACAGAAAGAGTCAACTAAGTTTAGCGGACTGGTCATAGTTACTCCATCTAATTGGCGACGAGAGTGATTGGAAATGCGTTGTATGTGAACGTGTGGGCTTTCGGGCTTTGTGAATTTACTCAAAGCGCTGACTGGTTATCCATCCTCATAGATATGTTACCGTGGGTTTTAAACGGATTAACCGACACAGTTTTTCGGATGATAACAATGAATATTTTTCTGTTTTGTGAATAAAGCTCATAAGAAAAGGATCTAGTGTAACAAGACTAGTTATAGTTGTCGGTACTGTTCATTCCCTTCTTTAGAGCAGGTATCCCATTCGAAAAGCTTCCTCTTAGGGTTAACTTACTCAGCCTTCATCCGTTTGGTGTAATTGGCTCTTCCGACACCAAATGTGTGAGATACTATAAAGAACAGAGGTTTGTCTTCAGATTATTCACTTCATCCGACGTTGTCTTTCTGAATATGCCCGTCAATATACGCGCCACACCAGAGATGCGACATTCTACCTCGTCCATTGGCATAACTATCAACCATTTTGACCCTTTGTGATTTCTTATCTAACTGCCACTGCTGGCTCTCCTTCAGGGAACTGTTGGGATCGGCATCAATCTAGTAGGGTCCCAGTGTTCATCACGATTGTTTTTCGCAATGTGATACCACGTGGTCTTATGGTGCACTACGTCGACTTCCCAGGTAGCATGAGCTAGCTCAAAAGTCCACCTTTCATGCGGTGACCCTCTCATCACATCGCAACCATTTTCGTGCTAAGTTGATCTGGACATTCGGCTAAAGGTCTAATGCGCTGAAACGCGGTTCATCTTCGTGCTAACGTGTTGTGCTGCCTTCCACCTGGCAACGAAGTTCATCGGTAAACTAAAGGTCCGAATTTACCGCAAAACACATTGTGTTCTGAATGTCAGCTTTCAGGTGAAGGAGATAAGCGACGCAGTACGGACAACCTGTACTAGGCAACGTGAGAATACCGTTATTATAAGTTTGCTACCTTCTTTTTACTGAATCACACAATGAAATATGCTAAGGAGAGTAATGTGTTGTCCACGAGAGCTGTGCAGTTGTTAGCCCAAGCAGGTTGGGTCACCGCATTGATATCAGGGAGCCGAGAGGAAGGAAGGGAACAGTGATGTTTTTGGTCCACAATTGCTTACACACAGACGATCAGACAACGGTCTGTTCGTTCAGTCCAATTGAATGGCATAATACACTGCTACGGCCAACAGCGCCAAACAGCAGTGGAGGGGTTGTTTAATGCAGGATAATCACCGAAACCTATCAGGTCATTTTTCAATGAAGACAATAACATGGTACACGACCACAGTACATCGGTGCATGCTTCGTGCTTGGCTCACCCACTGGTTTTGAAACGTCTGAACGTCCAAAATTTTGTTGACTACCACTATCATCCCAAAACGGGTTAATCTAGTCGCCCGATAAGCCTTACGTCGGTGTCTGCTTAATGTGGCAGATCACTGTTCAGTTTCACAATAGACAGTTTTAAACAGAGGGGTAGATATCGCGCATAAAACAACAAACGGTGAATTTTTGACTGCTTACTTTGACGACAAAGGCTAATTTTCAGGTGGCTATCATAAAGATGAAAAAATGTTGCCAACCAGTCTAATTCGATTTTCCCTGCTCAGTTGATCGTGAATTGACGGGTTGTTTATTAAAGATTACAGTGGTGATGATGACGATGACAGGTTGTAGCGCTGCAGTCACAAAAATAATTGATTTATAAGAGTGAGGTGTCTGTTTTGAAGGCAAACGTGACTTACGATGAACTGAGCACTTTGATCCGTGAATGATGCCGGCGGCGTAAGATGGAAGGATACCACTAGACAGGAGCACAAAATGGTAGAAATTGACAGTCATAGATCAGTGCATCCATCGGAACTTTTACGCATTTCCACAACACTTCTAGTCTGTAGACTAAAGTCTTTGTATTAGAGATATGAAAAATATTTCTTTCGAAGTTCAACATGGGGAAAAACACTTCCTTAAGAGGTCACGTTTTAACTATTTTTCCTGGTGTGAGAACGCAAACAAATCTGACGGTTGCTACAGCGTCAGTTCCGAGCTAGTCTGCTCTCATATGTGAACGAAATTTCAAGCCATGTCTGTTCCAACTCACTCATCTGCAACACACCACAGACCTGATAGACACGAGCAACGGACTAGCCACACACAGTATTTCGAAGAATTCTCAGTTTGACACAACTGATGTTACAGGGGTTGGGAGGCAAAAATGCGTTCTCTTCTCACTGTCGTTTCAAATAGGCAAGGTTGTAAAATTAAAACAGTTGGTGGCACACATAAAAAGTAAGCGTTGAGACGTGCACTATGACTTAAGTGCATGTTAAGGCCAACGACATGAAGTCACAAAACAGATGATTTTTTAGGTGCACTCGATATTAGAATGTTGTTAGACGTAGTCATGAGTTGTTATCGTGTTTGGCAACACAAAAGTGATCTCTGACAGTGCAGCGGTTAGATATACGAGTGTCAGCATAGAAGTGAGATAGAGAGCAACTTACCGTATCCACGAGAATTCCGCTTATGCTTACGACAGCGGCCATAGCACGAGTGGTGTTGTGCTATGTGTAACAACAGAAATGTATTATATCAAATAATTTTTTTGAAAATATGCCGTTAACGCTAATGCATGTTGCACGGATTGTGTAAAATACACGCAGATGAGCACCTCAACAAACGTGACAACTCATTGCATGAGCATAATTCTCCACTGGTTGAAATATACTAGTCAACCTAAGAGACAACTAAACATTTTTACCCACATTCGTAAGGAAACTAGCGTAGCCTAATATACCGTAGTCCGCCTCATAATGTCTACTCAAAAGGAATATCTAAAGTGGTCTGGGCTGAAAGTCACTGTTGGTTGAAGTTTTGCTATTTGGTTAGAATTATTTCAAAAGTCATTATTATGAATAGAGTTAGAAAAGAGACAGTGTTTTGTTCGGCTATTTCGTGCAATTTTCCAATCTGCTTATTTCCAATCTGTACGGAAATCTCATGAAGTTTGAAAATCAGGATGCCTTTTCAGAGAAAAAATACGGGCCTATTCACACCTAAACATAAATCGTCATTTACATAAAAATATCTCATCAACAACTTTCTACTCATAGTTCTCATTACAATCTTCCGTAATCAGATCCCTCTTTTTTCCCTGGTTATCCAACACTTCTGCTCCAAAAGAACTGAGAGCATTTGAGAAATTCTATCACTTACTGTAAGTAACAAACCAGAGGGGACTCATTTTCTTAGCGTTTTACCTTCGTCGCGTGAGGCGACTGAAATTTGCTAAGACGGTAATTACTAGAGTGAAAATTACGGTAGTCTAATTCATGTACAGTGTTGATAACCACAAGTTTCAGTTGATTTCAGGAAACCGATGAACTCTTGGAGTTGCCCACTCGCGCAACCCACTTGTATTTTGTGTATACAGTTAAGCGCTCACCATGTTCGACTGACTGGGTTGCGATCCTTTTGTCCGTCCTTCAATCAATGCTGATCGATCCAATTGTCTCAGTATAAATCATTCAAAATTTGAGTCTAGCTGAATCCGAAATTTTAAGTGGTGTGTTTGGAGGATACTCTACCTTAGTTCAAGTTTACTATTTGAGATCTTTCCAGTGTCAGGAATGTACACTTCACCCTGCTGATGTCATTCTTATCGATGAATACCCAGCTTCTGGGGTCAGTTTCACAGATCTTTTAAGTAGACGCTGATCCAATGCGGCAGTAGTGTGGCAAAATGAGTGTTAGATATGATGGATTATTAGCGTCACCCGTCAACCCGCATAGACCCTATATAATCAGTCGAAATTAGTGTTGGTTTTTACTGTGAGTTGCCTCATTTTGGAGTAACGGACCAAATAAATGTGAATATTTTTAAGAGCGGAGAGCGGTGTTTCAGTAGTTGACAGTTCACTGAAAGAACGCCACAGATCAGACAGAGGTGCTATTTGTAAGTGGGTGGTTCGTGTTGAGCGATCACTGTGCATCGTGTTACACAACATGGTTGAGATATTTGGTCGTTTTTCATGTGGTTTATGGCCAACGCTTTGAGAATCACCCGCGCTCACTTTTACTGTTCCTTCCTCTGTTGCAAGCTTTTTACGAAGAGTCCTGCCATGTAGTATTTTGTCTACGGCCCCTTCTACAGAATACGTATAACTGAAATAGACGACTTTTCCATTATGATTAACATCCACTGTTCTAGATTTGCCAGTACCTGTTTGTATACCTGATAACTTAAAGTCTGAACACCTACAAACATCCTGCAGTATGTCCTGAATTAATCAAACGCATTCGGGTATGCAGTTTAGTATAAAACACAAGGCAGGCAAGCTTCCGCTACAGGTAGTCTTCCCGTTTGTCCTCGGTGTTCTGCAAGACAGCAAGCACTAAGCGGCAACGGCCTGTCCGGATCATAGAATGCTAGGTGGTGGGGATTGCAAAGCACTACCTGCGCGATATCTGGTGAATTGAGTAAGTAAACCTTGATTACGGCTTACTGTGATGTTGGGTTAGTTTATGCCTTCCTTTTCTCGCTCTAAAGCTTGACGAGGTGCCTCTATGCTTGGGTTTCATTGTCTCCGGTCTCCTGCACCGTATACACGTCAAGGAAACACTCATGATGATATCCATTACGTTAAATTCTTAGCTCCGATTCGGAGTGCATTTTTGACTCATCAGTTATCTCCATAGCCTTCTTGTATCTACCACTCGTTTGACTCGTCTTGGTTAAATACCTCTCATTGTGTGCATGTCTGATAGTTGATAGAATTCGCAGTACTTTGGACAGCGTGTGATTAACGAATCCTGTGCACTGTTCTACACTCATCCGAAGTTTTCCTCCTCTTGAGCGCACCAGTTTTGGTACTTGTTTCCCTCGCTAATCACCCATGGAGTACACATGGAAGTATCAATATGGTGGTTTCAAAATCCCTATCACATAGTCTGGTTAACTTCCAGAAGGTCAACAGACAACCACTAAAAAGGGATCGTGGTGTTCGGAATTCAACCCCGTGTGACGCAGGTGAACGTATACATGTGTAGCCAAAACCAACGCTCAAGACCATTCAGTAAAACAGAAATTTATGCCGCTAAAACAGATAAGTGACGGCTGGTAGGAGGATAAAACCAGAATTATTTCCGAAGTTCTTAGAGCCTTAAAGTCCTTACTGGGCTACCGTAGCGCTACAAATCAAAAGCCACTGCACAAATATATGGGGACCTTCAGATTTCCGCCCAAAACAATCCGATAATTATGCTGGTGCAATCCGTGACTTCAATCAGTAGTTCTTGGATGTTATCGCAGGGCTTTCTTAGTTAGTAGACAGGCGTAACAAGACAGTTTAGGCTTAAACAGTAACCATAATTATACTTGCGACATGTATGGAGGAGGATATGAACCATACTATACTGATTTAGCTTGTCATGCGTCACCAATTTCCCGTTAGAAGTATTCATCAAACTGACTGCTCTTGAAAAGCCATGTCGAACTCTCCCGCATTGCATTGGACAAAAATTCTGAGTTGTCCCCACTTTCAGTTGAGCATCCTTATAGACAAAGTCTGGATGTAATCGTTGTCTCAATTCAAGGTGTAGCAACTTTGTCAATAAAAATGGATGAGTCTCAAACGTTATGACATTACACTAGTGAAGTGAAAGATTACTCTGTGAATGATTTTTAATACGGAGGAATGAATGTATCACATTTGACTGTGCTTCACCATAATCACCGGGCTGTCGAAGGCGACGGTTCAACGTTCGTGTTGGCAGTTGCCTGATGGCTTCTTAAACACTTGATCCTGTTCTTCTAGCGTTTTCGAAACCCTTATGGTGTACTGTACATCTTGAGCATTTACCCACTTATTCTGACGGTTTCAAATCCTTACCGAAACAATGCAGTCGGCCGGCGATTACAAGTTCAACAGTGTCTCGCACTGGCTTATCTTCCGGTGATCGTGCTGATGGTATCCTCAGGCACCCTAAGATTGCTACGTATTTTAGCGAGGTTTACATACAATCTTTGTCATCTGCTTCTGAGTTTGTCGACGAGGATTTGTCCGTTCACACAGTCGGAGGACGTCGGAGGATGCAAACGTTGGAAGGTTTCATCGGAACCTTCCTAGCTGCACTATAGTGCAACCAGCGAAGAGCGTGCTATCGGTAACTCACAAATCGTCATTTCTTTCGCACCCGTTATTAACCATGTTCCCATATTGATTGAAGTGATCAGCTAACACCGTTGAAGCGAACTGACAGAACATACTGTGTGTTGTTTGGTCCGTAACCATGCAGCAACAGCTGTATAGAAACAGAAACGTAACCAAAATATATGGTGGAGGTTTATTGCGCTGTTGTGTTTGACATCAGAAGCTGTTATGCTCTCTTTCATTTCAGCAGCTCAGATAGGATGGTCAGCTCAGACAGGGGAGTTACAGACGATCTCGCAACCACTACCTTCTTTTCTCCATTGCCGTATTCATGGACGAAACATTCACAGTTTACACCACAAGAATGTCCTTAAAATATTTACATTAACTTCGCGCATGGCTTTTGACAACCTGTCAAGACTCTGCAATAGTCTTGACCTCGTCCTGTATGTCCTACGACAGAAGGGTGCTAAGGACTCGTTGGGTTGGTCTGTGTGTGTGTGTGTGTGTGTGTGAGGTGGGTTAGTTTCCTAAAGCCTAGAAATGTAAACAATGCCACCCATCTTCAAAAAATGGAACCGTACTTAGCACGTTTGTCTCAAGAATACCATGACCGTAGTGCAAATGTCGGTCTGCGAGATGGGTTTTACTACAGATGAGCTTTATTAGGAGTGAAATCACAGTCTAGTGCTCACTTTTGGGGCGAGTTGGCTGAAAAGCCTCATCCGAATGCAGACGGTTTGATCGAGTATGAATGAGGTTGCGTGAGGGATGCTGGAATAAAACAGATCTTACGGACGTCTAAATTTGACAGAGCTCACTTCCACAAGGCGCCTAACAGCAGATCAATCGCACTACTGCCGGTTGCTTCTTAGATCGCTGGCTTATTCCCTGATACGCTTCGATCGACAGTGTTGTCTGACTATCAGGGTAGATTCCGAAAGGAACTTACGTTCACCATCAACTTGCGTGCTGTTCGGAAAGAGCGGATAAAAGAGGTTGTGTCTGCACCCTTTCATCAAGTCAACCGTATAACACCCTATTGAAAGTTCCGTAAGTATGGTGTAGTTAATTCCTCACCCCCAAGACTCAACGATTGGCCACCACGTCTTCTGTTTTGTGTTTTGACCGTGATCAATATCACGTAGCTTGAATAGGACAGTGAAACAACGTATCGTTTGTGTTTACCGATAAAACTGTGCACTTTAAAACCTTAGGTTGACAAGTGACCGATTCAAGACGTGGCTCTCACGTTTTTTTGAGCATGGCCTGCAATATCATTGTATCCCTCAGTTCACAGGAGCTTCAGTTGACAATATGTACCGGTGCTGTGGCCACCCTTTTAGTAAATCGTTCAACGTTTTTCATTTCATGTCTGTCTGTCTAAACACTTCAGATATGATTCTCACTCAGTAAAATTTATTCTCGATGTTTTAACCGGGTCACTGGTGCACGTGAGGTCAGATTGTATGCTAATTCGATGAAAAGCGCAGTATTCGCGTCTATTCCTTGTCTCAGTCAGGTTTATTGAGGGATCGGATTATTGTGAAAATATCACAGTTCGCCGTTTCCATGTTGCATCATATATTCATACTCTAAAATATAACGTTTAACTAATGAATGCCATAGACAGAGGAACTGCGGTGTGACTTGGTCGTTTCATACCTGTAAGCTGCGGACAACTGACTCCTGTTCTATACCAAATGTATGGCCGGATTGTTTCGTCGTACTAAGTTCATTGTGTGGTGAAAAACAAGGAGCTATTACTCGTGAACAGGGCTTGCAACCGACTGTCTCAATTGGTCTTGGTTGGTCTGTCAGGTGTTCACCAAGAGCTGTGCGTGTGAATATGGTGCTCGGTTAATCATCAGGTAGTTATCAGTACTTCATACCAACCGACTTTCCATAATTTTTAACTCATGGTACATTACCAACTTGAACTAAATATCCGCACTTGTTTTCGGGACATCGCAGCGATTGAATAGACACACAGAGGGGCGAGGATGTGTGCTAAGAAATCTGATTCCCCGCTTTACGCAGGTAGGCTATGTAATATCGTTTTCAATGTTTGATTGATATGTCTAAAGAGACTTTATACTGGCACACAAGACATCTCCTCAAACCATATCCACCATGAATGAATATACTCATACTTAGCTCAATCATTTATGTCAGAGGAAACCTACCGAAGTAGGAACAAAATAGGCAGCTAACAGAATCCAGTAAAGAACATCCCAAAAGACGCTGTCGTAACAAGGTTACTAATTAAACAACGTGAACTTAGTCTGGATGAAGATAATAGGGAAGCCGAACAACGTAGTCATACAGCTTGACTATCAGAACCGATAGATAGAGTAAAGTTGCACTCTCCTTATAACTTGCTGTTAGTCCACTGCTGTGAACTGCGCTTCTAGTATGTTCGGTATAATGTTATTAGGTTCGCCCTATACTACTTTGTAACTAACGTTTCTGTCATTTGTAAGCTTCTGATCGTAGAACTGCTGTAAGGGGGAACTCCGAGTTCACATCACACTCGATGTGAACAGTACAGTTTCACGTTTTTATTGGGTGGTGACAGCATGATATACGAGTCATATACAACAGATATTTAACAAACGTATCAGAAACACTTACAGTGATGACTACCACCTTCACAAGGTGATGTACACCGAGAATTTTCCTGATCACAGAATGCGTCGATAACGTGTTCACTGAACTCCGTGGGTATCTCTTTGATGGTGATCTCCCCGTTAGTTGCGTTTCTATGATAATCGCAAACGAATGTGTGCAAATCGGAGGTTGCAGGTGTTACTTTAGATATTACAAAGTTTAAAAACGTTTTAGCACACCAAGTTGCTTCAATGTTTGATGAAAAAAATACAACCGAACCAGATTAAGACGATTTGAGGCAAAAATACACATGTATCTATGCATACAAATCAAAGTGTGGCCACTACGTACATCGTTATATTGAGACCATCGTCACGATGGAAATCTCACTTAGCTAACCTTATTCTTAATATCTGAATTTATCTGATTACCGTGGTGGATGCTCAAACTTAGGTTCTCTTCTCTTTTGTTTCAAAGAGGCAGATGTTCTGTTGTTCTTTGCAGTTTACCTAACTAGTATGAGCCGACTGTAGTGTACAAACTTCCACATACGTACCACATGAAAATTGTGACTACAACTGCATGTGAAGCATAGCAGCCAATCCGAACAACGATGCGGTGATGACACAGCGGATACAGGCAGCTGAGTACAACGTGTAGGGAAGCAAAACAAATAGCTTACTTATGTCAAGTGAATTGTTCACTACGGTAGCCCAAACGAGTTTGCCAAACAAAAAGTCAGTCTTATGAAACCCGATAAACTGGAGAAATCTTGAAACGTCCTAATTGTTCTTTATAGGTCTAAGATTTGTTGCGTAATGTCTCAGATGAATACGCTGCATTATAATACGGTTGGTGGCTAGGACCTGTCGTTCTCTTCGAGCGTCCAGTTTAATGGAATGCGGTTGAATATTGTCTGGATGTGTTTGGAAAATTACTTGTGCAATGATCCCGGTCCCTCTGAGTTGTATTTGCACAGTAATCACGCAGTTGCTATGATTACCTGGTTCTAATGGTATGTAAATGCAGCATGCAGCCTGTTTTAACTTCCTTCAAAAGGTTCCCGGAACCGCGCTACTTCCGTGCCAACAACGTTACGTCCGTTTGGACTATGTAAACGAAACCGACGGAAGTATCTTCTGGTGTCTGTGCCTGCTCTAAAATCTTAACAGTCTGTCTAACTGTACTCCCAGGAGGATTCACGCTCCAAACGTTTGGGTCAGTAAGTATGAGAGCCCTGCATACGCGAAAGTATATTTGAATACTACAGTGAACGTGTGTGTGCGTTTGGTGCGTTATCCCATTCATTTTCAAGGCGAACTTGTTAAAAGAATTACGAAATTAATTCACTCGTTCCACATCATTAAACTAACAGGGTAGCTAGACCACGTGAGGTTTCACATCTGGGGGTCCTGTTTTCGGAACTGAGAACAGAGAACAGTGTCAATCACCTAGGCCGGTCATGTGAGTAGTGATGAGATTGATTAAATTGCAATCTTATTCTGTTCGATTATTCACTAAATTTGTGTACTTACGTTTATCATTGGTATTATCTGAACTGCGAGCGCAGTAAGCCATTTGGTGAAGTGTGACAAGAATCATTCACCAAACTAGCCACACTAATGGATGATACAGTCTGATGACCGATGTGTGTCAGTCAGCCAGCGATCAGTTTTATTGATTATCAAACGCCAAGGACACGCTGAACATAAAGCTGAAACAGTTTTGTCTTTCTGAATGATTATAACGCTTAACCGGATGAAAATGCACAAATTTACTCTAACCCTGTTAATCATTCGATGCAAATCACCATTGTGCCTCTGGAAGAATTTAATAATCAACTTACTTATATCTCGCTTTTGTAACCCCCCTCTGCTGAGATTTGGAAAAAATGATGCTGTGTATTAGATTATTTTTCATTCAGGTGTTGGACTGTTTTACTTGATAACTGTAAGCTACTTGTGATTTAACAATATGTGCAAAAGCATTCAAGTCGTAATCTTCGCGTCCTCCCTGAACACTTCATGTTGATACAGAGGGCAAACTACTTCGCAACAATGTTTTTCGGGCAATAAGTGGCTTAAGTCTGGACAGCGCAACAAAACGCGTCACGCATTTTTGTGCAAACCCATTTGGGAACAATATCCCTCTCCTCAAAATCAAATCAAGAATTGGCAGCTGGCGTTAAAATATTGGGAGAACTCAGCATACCATATTTGCAGCGTGGTACTGATTGCACATTACTCATGGCTGATTAAGAATTTCTAGAACAGATACACTTTTCTGTTGGTATCGAATTCAAAGTTCTCCATACTTTGAAAATCGCAATCACTGGGAGTCTTCTGTTGAGAGCAACCGCCTACTGGGAATACATTTCACATTGCCGGTGCGTGGTAGCTGATGGGTAACTTCGTATTCTATTGAGCTCACATGTTATATAGTTGTATCACCCCATCAAAATGAGTGATCACGATTACATATGCCAGAAATAAACCGATGATCAGGGGCATCTAAAGAAGGGGAATAAGCCTTCAAGCACTGGGTAGCTCGTAGAGTTTTTCTTGTTAGTGTTTAAAATTTTCCTTGGCGAAAACTCTGATCAAGATGTGGATGAACATTCCTAGTGAACCTTGACAAGGGCGACACCAACGTGAAGTGTTTATTTCTAAACATTCTCAGTAGACCAAACATCTTAATTATCAACATTTTATTGATGCAAAATCATAAGCATATTTTGTCGAAATTTAATTGCTAGCACGTTGTTTGAAATACATAGGTGATCCTAAAATATTCACCCACCGAATTTCACGTAACACCACTTCCATTGGGCAGTCGACGGTCGGCCGGGACCGATTGCTGATGACCAATTCTGCTAAAGACTGTACACAAGTGTGAAAGCAAGAAAAGCGTTGAGACATTTTTTCTGTGCTTGTCAATCATTAGATACATTAAAAACATCCGTTGATCAACTGCGGTAAGAAATGAAACATATTCATTCCTACAATCATAAGTATGAACGAAAATGAATACAAATGTTGAGCAACAATCTAACCGTTTGTTCAAAGGTGATAGTATTGTTGAGTTTAAGCCTTGAACTTGAGGTGTACATATATTGTTCTGTTTAGACTAGCATTGTGATTTAGATGGGAAACAAGTTAAAATTCCACAAACAAGCTTATATTCACACTCGACGATATAGTTTTTTATCACAAAAATACGTCCTTACTGTAGAACAGCATAGGTACGTTTTGACCTAAATGAACAGTAAGTTTAGTAATTTGGGGCATCAAGTCAGCACTCCTATCCTGAGCCCGTTATACACTACACACCAATCTCTAGATTGGTAAAAATGCCGACGAGATACACTCCATCTCCGTAAACGTTGTTCGGTAACAATCAAGCGGAACAGTTGGAAGGTACCACGATACTATTGTTTTAAGTTGTTGTGCACCATTATCTGTATGGGTTTATCCCGCAGTGTAAGACATCAGAGGGAAATACACGTCGGCCCAAATGAAAATGTTCTCACTACGTTGCGTGGTTGGCAAATAAGAATATCCTGCCATTTGATAACACGGTTACGATACACCTCTGTACATGTAACCTATGTGAGTCCAAGACATATGGCAGTTAACCTGGAGGAGGTATGGTGTTGATGATTGGCAGCCATGTCTTTGTTCACTTCTCAGCATAGCTTTTTGTTTCTATGACTAGTTAGGGTGTTTGTGTCATCCAAATTCTCGACCACGTGTACATTATGACACCTAGTCTCATTTTGGTCTAAAGGTCATGTCTCACATAAGTCAGATTGTTTAATTGTAAGTTTCATGTTCTTTACGCTGACTACTCTATACGTAATGCGTTTACAATAAAGAGACTGAATGTGATAAGTCTTGCTTGTTCGAATGATATTTCTATTCACTCAGCTAATCGTGTTTACTGACCAATTTATTCACTGTATTTTGTGAATTACTATCCCCTTTAACTCTGTGCAAAGTTACGGACCATGGCGCTCCATATACGTGAGTCTTAAGCCCAGTCACTCCCTCTAAACATGCCGGAACATTTTACTGTTCAACCCAAAGAATAGGGAATGAGTCTTATACTATGTTTCTCCATCTATCTGCTACGCATTAAAATATGGGGGATAAATGTCAGCGTTTTAAGAAGGGCATTACAAATAGTTCAGTAGGTATTATTCACCCTTCACAGAGATACGGTAGGTGTTGTTTAACCAGTTAGGTGCCTGAATTGAACGGCAATCTGTTCACTGTTTAAACCAGGAGATTCAACATGATCGATTTCACAGATCTTAATGGGGTTGCAGATAATTGTGTGAAACTCGGCTATGATAAACTCTTTGTAACTAATTGACTGGTGATGCCGCTATTGATAGGCCAGCAACAATGGGGATGGTTATGTAAACACAGTCGCTTGTGTGCGAGTGAAGAGTAACGCATGAATAAATCCTTGGTCAACTGATGAAACTTCATGGTCTGCGATGGTTGGACCTTGCAGTCTGTAGGTTGACTTGGCCGTTATTGTCTGAGAACATCATCGGCCAGATAGATGATTGCGTAGTACCCCCTTGAGGAATGCCGGCATATACGGCCTCTTCGGTGAAAGTTCCGCGATTGGAAGCGTATTTTCATGACACCGTTCCGCGGCAAACATAATTCACGCTTCTGACATTTCTAATTTTACAATACTGTGAAGTTACTGATGACTGGTCCATAAAAGTTGAGCAAAAATGTGGCCAATATGGAAGACCGTAAATTTACTGCACATTTTTGTCAGTCACTGCTAGATTTTGTTATTGCTAGTCTGAAAACTTCCGGGCAGATAGCTGGTGGTCCTCGCTTTCTAAACAACTCACACTGCAAAAGGTAAATCATCTTCTGCAGCTTTGAACCGAAGTAGACGTTTTGGTTGGGGAGCGTGCAGTTACAAACTGGGCTCGGATAAAATAACCCGCTGGACCTTGATTTCAAATGAACAACACTGTGTAACGTGTGGTCATCTCTTACAAGGAAAGCAGTCATAGTTGACAGTTCTTGCCGCAGAATGTCCATCAGTCCACGTATATTCATTAAACACATAAAATGATGAAAGGTGTAGCCTGCAGAAAAACTCTGTTGCTCGTGAAGTTTCTGGCTTAGCTTTCCTAGCAACTTAAAGCCATTCGTTCCGACAATGAGGAGACGCAAATTATGTGATATTCGCCGAAGTGACACTTCATATGTCCCGACCACACATGGACATGTAATTAATTTCAAACACTAAGGTAAGATTCCACAGGGAGGACTTCGTGGCTTAAAGTAGTAGACAGACAGATACAGGAGTGAAGATTAAAAATATGGAAATGCTTACTACCAGGGTAGCCAAAACTTCAACGCAAACTGTTTTTGAACACATAGGGATGATTTTGACGCCTGATGGTCATAGCCTCAGCAAACTGGAGGATGCGTTTCCGGTTGCTCCGAATAATCACACAGGAATCACATAGGAATTTTAACTATCTTGTTTCAATTACATGTTTTGTTATCGATGACACTAAGTACCGTCCGTTGACTTCTGTACAAGCGTCTGGCGTTTCTAGTTGGATTTCCATCCACTTAGGAACTTGCTCCTTGGCCTGTTCTCCCCACGTAGTTCATATTGTAGCTATACGAATATTTGTATAACTCATGGGATGTAAAAAGCGTAGACTGTTTGCTCCTAGCCAATGAGACTAGTAATACTCGGGTTAGCTGTACTATACGTAAATATGCAACGTTATATGGTCTGCATAGGGTAGTTACGTCCGTGTGTGGTGTAATATTACGAAGTGTTGCTCCGGAGAACATCACATGACTTGCGTATTTCCACCGTCTTATTCATAACTTTTCTACTTCAATCGTAGAGCAGACTAGAAAATGTGAGTCTGCTTATTCCCGGAGTGAGGTATGGGTAACCATCCTAGCCTCAGGAAGGAGAAATTCACATGAGAGTCTTATTTTGGAACAGCTGGCTTGACACGTATATAATACTTTGTATTGGGTTGTATCATACAGTCGAAGACCTATGACAGTTGAGGAAATCTTGATTCGATGTGCTATCAGTTTCCCTGCCCCAATTAGTGACGGATAGCGACCAGTATTCCGATGTGACCTCTAGTGGTCCCGGTCGTAACCAGTTAGTTTTATTGGCTTGTTTAGTGAACGTTCCTCTATATGTAAAGTCTAGCTACGAACTCGGTACTGCTTCTCCAAATCGTGCAAACCCTTACTAGTACAAAATGCTTGCATTTTGATAACGATTTCTGGTAATCAGTTTACCTTCAAAATGGAGCAGCTAGCAGTGAAATTACTTGGTTGTTGGACAACTCTTTGGTCGGCTCTATTTTAGGTGTCACCTTTTTGCGAAAACCGTGTCCCACTCTTTGGTATTTCGCTTCGCTGTTGTTGCTGGTTCCAGACAAGGCTACAGGTACCCATTGACCAACGCATCCATGTCGCCATGTTCAGCACAGAATGGCAGAACAGACAGACTTCTCCAAAGACAGTTATTCCATGTTTAGTGTACTAGAAATGTACATACGATTTTTGTTCATTAAAGTTATGACCCTGCTTTCGCTCTTCATACTGTGTCCGCCACTCAACCTTGGCTCACCGTTTGGTGGAACATTACTGTTAGCCCATTCTACCTTCTTGCTACAAACATTTGTCTTGCACTGTAAAAACCGTTCAATTCGGTATTTTTTAAATGCGGCAAATTCCCCACTGTTATGTCACCTTCCAAACTAGAGGAGAAACCACAACATAAAGCGCACTAAACACCTTCCCCTGTTTTAGGTTGATACACGGATTTGTGTCATACAAAATGAAAACTCGTATTAAGCTCTTCGATCAGAGAGATGGTTAATATGTCAACGTATCATTGGTTGTTTCAGGCCTTACTTATTTACATTTTGTTTTACAAATCTCTGTGCATTAGCGTTTAGGTTCTCATAGTAGACCTAACCCCTATCGACCACCCATCTGTTGTAATAAAACACGATCCTCCAACGGGTATGGGCGGGCTTTTACTTCAGTTGATCGGTTTCCTCCCGTGAAATCATGATCAAACATAGTGAAGGTTTTTCATTTTAAGCGCGTTCGATATTTTCCCCAATGAACATAAAGTGTGACTATGAATTCATTGAAAGTGCCATTTGTTCCATCATCACGTAAAAGGTGTCATGATCATCCACTGGATGGCGATGAGACGTAGGATTCTGTCCATAACTGAAGCTATTGAAATTTGCGCGTAAAATCCGTCCCTTTGACCTAGGAACCTTTCGTTCAGTCTTTGTTACCGCTCTGGCCAATTCATCACTCTGTTAACCTGTAAAGATTCGCTGTTCAAGCAGTTACCTGATTACGGTTCGACAATGATTTAGCTTACTTCATTAACCATCCGTTTTCCGTTTTCTTCCTGCATGATTCAGTTGTGAAGTTCTGATAAAGTTGTTATCCTGGAACACTGAAAACGAGCTTGTTCGCTGCATTGTGCTTTTCATGGCCATGCCGGAAGCCGTTACACGACCTAATAACTATGCATTCAGTATATAAAAACTATCTTTCTGCACACTGTGCAGAAACATCAATGCGTATACACCTCTTCTCAAAGCATTTTGTCACCCCCTAACAGACGCTAACTGCTTTGAATCTTTCAACAACTTCTTTCAATTTTGTCCGATCAGAAGTGGTGTCCGGTAGATAGCATTGTTTAGCCTATCCAGATTTCGAATATTCGTACAAGCTTTTCTAGCCGCTGATTCAGCAGGTGGAACAGAACGGTATTCAATGGTCAACAAATCTGACAACTGTGATTTTCTCAGCTTCTCCTGGGCGCACTGTTACTGTATTGTTGTGGTAGTAGGCAGCACAGTATGCCCTCTGGATTATTTCTCAATTTTATACTTCCAGACTGATGTGGTTGAGAGAATTAGTATTATTCAAGCTGGGATGCATATGAACTACGTTAGATTGGCATGGCAGTTGAGAAGGAATGGGCCAGGCATACATCAGTCAGACACCAGTAAGACGAAGATTTGCAAAATTTCTGTCTGGCTGTTTGCGATTGGAGACTAAGTACCCCCAGATAACACACACGTATAATCAGCAAAAATTACAACGTGCCATGTTTGGAAGTTAGAACATGTTCAACAGTTTGTCTTCTCACGTCTGAGCAACCTCATGCCTGCATGCTTTCAATCACTTCATGTGTTCATCAAAGTAGACAGGCAGCTCTGCAACATGGTTACGAACAATCGGAAGGTGAATTGCGTTCGAGGGTGTTCAGCTGCAAATGATGTCATTTTATCGATCACACATCCATTTGTAAAAGGAACGAGGCTCTTTACTAGACCGAGTTTTTGGTAACAATCAATGAGGCTCAAAAACATTAAATACAATCGTCAAAAAGTCGGAAAAATCACGGACATCTTCTAATATAAGGAGAAAGCAATAACTGACCATTTTTTTGGGGGGGGGGTATGCGGTGAGTCAGTTACAGAATGAAAATAAGGTTCAATTGATCATACACAACAAAACAGCCAATAGTGAATAGCGAGTGAAATATGGTATTTGCCTACTAATGCTAAATTACCCAACTTTCACTAAGCAACAACCCATATACGTTCCGCGACACAACTGTACCAACAACCTGCTCTTACCGCTTGACCCCATACGAAGCAAGTCAACAGCCACATTTCACGTCAAATGGACGGACGGTATTGGACGGTTGCACAGTGAACCTGATTTGGTTATTCTTTATTGAAAGTGAATTGCGAACAGGAGCGTCGTAAATAAACAGGGCAGGATAATATGGCCACCCCCGTTTGTGAGTGCTTTGCATTAGCACCAGTGATCTAAAGCAAATTAACGGTTGTGAAACTAACCTCTCTCTATGAGTGAACTGATCTACCTGAAAGGGTGTAGGATATTAACATCCCTGCAGATAGGGATAAACCGGTGGGAAAATGTTACGATGGTACAGATGTCTCACGACGCTCACGAGCGTTATTTAGGAGAATCCTAGGACAAGGCGTATACGAACCGCAAGGGATAGGGATCGGACATATGTACTTAGAAGAAGGTCAAATGAAATGGCAACTAGGGTGTCGATTTTTATAATTAGACGCTGAAGTAATTTTGGCAAGGCAACATCTCAGCTTATACGTCGCATGTTGCGAGGGTGTCCTTTCATGCAACGAGCACTTGGATACACCTTTCTGGACGCTAACTCATCCGCGCTTTTCGAGTCATTCAGTTCATTATTCTGTGACATGTCCTGGAGGGTACGGTTTACAAATGAGCCTGAATACAGGGTAATTAGTTCACATTTAGACTGTTGATAATGCAGCTTGGCGGATATAATGCTGACTAAGTAACGACGCACACTCAATGCTTGAAATTTATGATGTTTACGTCACCTAATATTATCGCCGAAGTGCATCAGTTCAAAAGCCTCACAGTAACCAGGGCCAGTTAGTTTTACTTGTCATATCCGGCACCACTTTTGTAAGGATTATTCAGACGGTAAGCAGCCTGTACTTTCCCAAAACCGTCCGGTTGTTTATTGCAAAAGTTCACGGGTGGTGACGTGTTAGTAAGTTGGCTGCTCCTGTAATGAGATTTTCTATCAGATTGGCGATAACGTAAGCCTCTTGCGTTTCCGCCTACCACTTGAGTAGTTTCGTATTGCAGAACAGAATGTGTCATCTACAATCTGAATTTGAATATTGAGCCTCAGCTCCAATTTACTTGTCCGATTTGAACTGAATCATCTGTGCGTCAGCTGTTAGTGTTGTCTGAGGTGATTGATTAGTGTGACAGACCGGATCAGCAGACGAATCTGCTGCATCTGTCCAAACTAAGTATCTAAAACGAACGTATTCTGAGAGGTGATGATAACGAGATTGCTTGTTGAACTGAGAGTCAGACATCATCCTTTTCCCAACATGGTTCTTTGGGAAAAAATTCTGATCAAATTTTGAAAGAATAGTAATGATATCGAAATAATCAAAATCACAGCAAATGTTCAAGGTGATAGTGATAGTTTCATTGGTTCAGGACCAGTGAGAACTTATTGCGCACGACTGGCACTAACATTTGTCCCAGAAGCGGTGGATTGGGTAAACGAATAAGCGGAAGCTTAATGCTGGTGGTCGAGAATATGAATCACGTGGAACCTATCGTCAGCTTTGTTGGAATATCCCACGGGATCAGTGATTTGATCAGACAAACTTACTAGTGCATAACGGCCGTCGCTGCTTTTGTCGTCCGCTTGATTCTCTCTTAAGGCTAGACAGTAGTATGAATAATTCTTTTGCAATTTTACAAAAACTGACCAGTTTATATAGATTTTCTCAGCCTATTGAAGACCATTGTATAACATCATCAGCGCAGAAAGGAGACAAGTTGCGATTGGTTAACATTTCGTTTACTCTCATCAGTCACAAACGTAAAACATGCAAGTTATATATGACAGACAATTGGGGATAGACAGGGTATGGACACGCATACAATCACACCACGTATTATGTCATCACCACCACGGCAACCTTATAGGTTGCTTCACCCACTTTTGTGCACCTAGCGCCGGCTGGTGAGCTTTACTCAGCATGGTTCCGCTAAAGGCCAGTAGCTTCGGGTTCTGCTGGCGTAACAATATTTTGAAAGAGTTAAGTGGGACCACCTGGTGACCTGTTATCATGAGGTGTCTGGCAATCGATGATTCGGGGCTTCGAGTAACCGATTCACCGGTTGTATAACAGTGTGGTTGAATGGTGTGGGAACCAAATAACCAGTAATTCATAGGCACATAAGCACATCATACCAATGAGTGTTAACCTCAGGGCGTAGTCTGAAGGGGTTCGTTCACGTCTTCTTGTGTCCTGAATCTTTCTTTCTATCCGCAATTGGCTGGATTAGATTGCCCGACTGTCATTGTTGTCAGCATGCACCTTAGTTTGTGAGGATCTATAGGGTAAGTCTCAACAGCAGGGAGACGAAGAACCAGTAGAAAATTCTTGGAGTCCTGTGTGTACGCTACATGGGACATGTCACCAGTGAGAACGATGATGCCCAGTGGGTACGGATACAGGTCAGTCATGCAACTGAGTGTATGCGTTCACTGTTTCGTTTCCACAAAACCTTTGAGAGATTCCGTACAATGCACGACTTCGCAGGTCAAGCGTCCTTCGAGGTCACAACATTAGTACTCTTATTGGACCAGAGAACCGACAGTTAAAATGTCGAATTATTTTGATACTTCACAGCCCAGTGGCTACTTGACTGAGGTTCAGTGAATGGGACCCACCAGGTGATTACACAACTCTTCAACGAAGCGTTCCACAGCCCACATCAGTAACACCCTCAACTTGTGACATCTTGTTTTCCGGTAACACATTTGTCCATTATTTTCTCCACGTTTCAAAACCTCGCGGCAAATTGCCTTCCAGCTACTGACACATAGATTGAGAATAAAACAACGTTATCAGCAAGTTGTGCTCCTCTACGTTTCAACTACCTCCTTCTTCCTCACATTGATATTAATTTGAGTTAGATCACAACACTCCTAAGGAAGGTCACACGTGGGGGTTAGAACGTAGAGTATTACAAATTGATCGCAACTTTGTGTTATTCTTAACTCACTTATTAATAACATGCTCAACACGACACACAAATAGTTTGACTCCATACACACTTAATTTAGTGCAGATAACTTACAAATAACTTTCAGCCCCTTAAGGATCAGTCATGTGGGGAGTTGAGGCTAATTCGACTAACGGTGGACAGTGGATGATGAAAGATTTTGTCTAAGGGTTATAAATTTAGATGTGAAATGAGTTTTTTCAAAGAATTATGCATTTTGAACTGCCACTCATATTCCGGTGGGGAACATTTCTAAAGCCAGTATAGTGAACATTGAAAGAAACATCATGTTTCATATAAACAACTTACACACGCAGGAAACAAGATTTTTGCGGCGTTCTTAGCTTGTACGTGTAACTCCCGTTTTGATATCAGGGATCCAAGCAGAAGAGAGACTTCATTGACCTGAAAAAGGAGGATTTTTGTAGGGGGTTGTTTTTCTCGAAACCAACGGTTAGACAGTCTTCAGTTTTGGTCACGATTAAAGAAAAAAATACCTGGATCGGATAGTCCACCAAACGAATGGGTTGATCACTACTCAAGAAGAGGCTATTTCAACTCGTTTCCCACTCTGAACCCCGTTTAGACCAGCTCAACTGGTTGAGATTAACTAAGGAGGAACCAGATAAAAGATTGCTGATATCGAACGTGTGCTACCTTAGCCAATGAAAAACGACTGACAATCTAGAATAGATTGCATTCATTCGGATCCTCTGGTTGTTAACACTTCAAGGGGAAGTTCCTTCAAGGACACACGCCACTCGTAGTTTACAAAATGAAAATTACTCTCCACCCACAATTTTCAGACCACCAACTCAGTCTCAACAAGCACATCGGTCGTACAACCGGATTCTTTAGTGTACGTCAAAGATGACTGCCGCTGTATGCACTGTTCTAAGAAGTCCCTTGAGTCTGGATGAGACTATATGAATGGCTTGCAAATGAGTTATTCTTCTGGAACTATTCGGTGTTTGATCACAAAACATCAACTGGCAGACGTGGTTGAATAAGATGACCGGTTGTAAAGCTTCAATAAACAAAGCGTTCAATCGTGTTCAAACCAGTAAAATATTCGGTTTTAACAATGCACTGGTACGCACGACAATAAATCCCTCATTGATAACTCGATTTGAACGCAATTTAAGTTAGGCGATTAAATGGAAAGCATTCTGGATGGTAAACTCTCATGCTTACTGTGCTGTTGATGATTACAGCTCAATATCGAGTAATGAAACACAAGAACAAAAGATTTAAACTGGAGTGACTAATTACACAACCGCTCCGATCTCCCAGTCCCCAAAACCGTTGCAGAAGTAACCAGGCTGATAACCTCCATATATACACAGAACTGGCTTAGGCCATTTTTGAAGCCACACCCTCCAGATTTCAGGATGGCGGCTTTGTGTGATGGTGCATCAACACGAGGAATCCGCTCACGTGATCGATCACGTGAGCGGTCACCCACAGACTTTTGGTGATCGAGAAATTCAATGTAATAGTTGGGCTAACACTACCAGTTTCGTTCATTTTTTCTTTTGCTTCAAGGTAATCATTCTATTTTTTGTAATTTTTTCTCAACACCATACAAACACACTCACAAGTACAACGCAATAATTTTCCAATGTAATGATCCATCGTGTACACTCTTGTTTTTTTATAGACATTATTGTGTCTGGTAGTTTGCTCGTGGTGCAATTGATGAATTTATAATCCGTCTTCTGTAGTCGACTACATTTTTGTTTATTGAAAATAAATATCGTATTTTCAGTAAATTAGTTTGTTACTACTACCCACCTCCGTTAGCCTACCGAACATCAGTGTGATTCTGATAGAACTTTTGGCATGGCTATTTTGCATGATATTTATCATAACATTTGAAACCATACAGTTTCACCAATTGGAAATATCCTTGGTGTTCAGTTTCCGTACCTCCCACGTGGTTAGAAATATGTGGAAAGTTGGTATTTCTGATAGTTACAACACTTTGAAAAAGTCCAATAGATTGTAGGTTAGTAGGTTGTTTTATGCTTGGAATATACATATATCTATATGGGTATACATTTATATCGATTTTGTGAAACAGTGCGTGCAACCAAGTAGCCGGAGTTTTTTTAATCATTATAAGGAATCTGTCCACTTCATTGCGTTCGTCCGAATGCTTGGCCAAATGGTGTGACAATGTGGCACAGATGACTGACAAGCAATTCGGAAGACAGACACCACTAGGTAGAGTAAATGTGTTCTCTAAAGGCTAAATTTTAAACAAGAAGGGTAGTTGACTGAGGTTGAGTGTTACAGGTACTTGTAACAAAAAATGTGGTAATTTCTGATGTTCTCATACCCAGGTAGCTTGAGACAAAAACACCTGGTGACAGGTTCCATGGAAGTGTGGCAGGTGAATTAAAGTGTTGTTGCTGTATTGTCATGTGTTCATTCGTAATTAGTACCTACAATTACATGTGCATACATCACGTGGACAATTCCAAAGACATAACGTTATGAGCCGGATGATTCGACTGAAGGCTGATGTTGGTGTGGAAGACAAGATTCCGGTTAGCCGATGAAGTGAAATCTTGGTGACGTGCACACACAGACAGAAATCCCACGGTATTTACACGACTAACTTTGTTTTGTGACCCTGTGTTTGTTAAAGGATGTGTTATGTCCAGGTTTAGCGTGCTAGATTAAGTCGGCCACATTCATACATACTGAAACAATCCAAAATCAGAGGACCAAGGTAGCTTATCCGTTTTGCTGATGCTAGTTTCTGTTCTGTGGCAGTCTATGCAGTGTTGCAACTCAGCCTTCTAGTTCGCGCATCGCAGGTCGAAAAGCACATGATACACACGTGGTGTGCCAAAACCAATGACGTCTAGTAGTGACCACAGTGGGGTTTTTGAGCTGTTGTTTTGTAGCCGGCCATAAGCGCACATTGGGTATGATGGGAAATAGATTTCACGAGCTGTTGGGTAGTTCCTAGAACGTGTAAAAATAACGATTTCGATAGCTTTCATGCTCTCACGTATTACGATAAGATGACAGATACGTTATGCCCATTTGTAGCCACACTTGCTTAACGGCAAAATAGTCAGCAAGACCTTAAGGTCTTAGTAAGGTACAATTCAGATGTCTACAACACTGGGTAATCACATTTAAAAGTTAAATGATTCCGACCCACTTAGAAAGTATTTGTACAAAATTTCAATCCAAAGATATATCCGTTATGTACAGATCCGTAATTTGCTCACACCCGGAAACCTTTTCCACTAGCTTAAAATGATTTGACACCTAGTGAAATTGTGCAGAGATTATCCACCAGACCAGCTATGAAGTTCAGCACAACCCTCTACTCAGAAGGTATAAGAAACGTAGGTTACTCCCCAATACTCAAATCACATTCTGTGCACCCTACCAAGTCAGTCACTAAATAGACATTGGAATTCCATTTAGTCGAACGGAATAGTGAAGTAGGCAAGCTACCACACAGGAAGAACTTATTAGGAAAAATCGTTGATCAGCTTGGTAATCACAACAAAATAAGATAATGTACATAAGATTTCAGTCAACTGACAAATAGACAGGTAAGGACTGGTGACATAAGTTTTCTGACTACCATCCTAACCCGAGTCACATGTTCGTGCCTATAATAATGATGTGTGCGAAATTCATCCACTAGAATTAACCCTTTGAAGCAAGAATTGACAAACAATGAAAGTGGCCTACTCAGTATAAAGTTTAACCTAATCATCAGTCGATGGGGCTGATCAAAATCTGTGACGTAGAGGTCAACCGGTCTGTTTGAGATGGTTTATTTGACAAAAGATGGCTGTAAAACATGTTACAAGTAAACGTTATATATGAGCGATGTCTACCAACTCACACAAAAAAACATTACTCCTCAGGACAAAATGAGAACTGGAAATTCTCTGATTAAAGAAGCTATATTATTGTCGAGTGAAACCAGTTATTGTTCCCCACCTTTAGTCCGGCTAGCGTTAGATATCAGTGGCAATCCCTAACTCCTTCTACGTTCACGAAATTATGTATGCGTTTATTTGTGTGTTAATAAAGCAAGTCACAGAAAACACGCCAGTTCACTCACTACGGTAAACACAGTCATCTGGTGACCCAACACCCAATTTATGGGTATGCCATGTGTCAGGCTAGAGACCTGAGCTAAAATCCAAGATATGCGCACATAATTGGATTCTTGTAATACATTCTGACCTGCAAACCTCGTCAAACCGCGTCTTTTCAGTCCTTATCCTTTAAATACTCGTCGCCTTCATGGAAAGATGAGCTATTTTTCGCACACTAGAACATCTACGAATCATCTCACACCACTTGTTCCTGTGATTAAATGTGAATGACGTTCAACTTCAAATTGATCAGATCATCGACTACTCATCATTAACCCTAAATACATCATAAAATGAGAGGTTGGTTGTAAACTTTTCAACCCAAACCGGTCAGAAGGACAGAGTTGAAGTAGATGTGCGGAAGGCCTGAAGTGGCTTTGCACACCAACATTACTGTACGGTAAATGGAGCTTCAGATACGGACAGTGAAAAGCAGTTTTTCATATTCACTATCTTCACTAACGTGACCAAAAGTTTTAGCGACATAGTGTCCTCGGTTGAGTTGTTTCTCTAAGCATCAAGACACGAGGAGTCAATCTCCACACATGCAGGTTGGCTAGTGGGTCCTTATGCTGCAGGCAGAGAGTCGATCTCGACGGATTCTGTTCACATAAAGCCTGTCTGTTGACAGTTATGAGCAAGACTTTGAGGACCTTAGGATGACTGGTTTGCGAGAAAATGTAGAAATATAAAAGAGTGTTTGTGCGAATGAACGCGTGACCTGTTTTCAAAGGGAGTCTACAATTCGAGAAAACGGACATGACATGCCTAACGGGAACACACAGAGTCTAAAGGGTCGCCTGTCAATTTATGATTGGCCACCGGGATCAACTGTTTACGAAAACTCAAAGAAGCCACATTGTGTTGTTTCCACACCATCTCTTCATTATATATGAGTGGTTTTGGTAATACCGTACGAGGGCGAATACAAGTCTTATCTGCTCGCTCTCATTTTTGCATAATGTCAGTGATTTAGATGGATTACTGATGAGTAGTCGGGGATTTGGTTTATTTTCAAGTTGACCATCACTCACATTTGATCGCAGCGTTCGCATTCAGATAGACTTTCCAGCCAGCCTCTTTCGAAAAGAAGCACTAGACTCGAGTTTCGCTCTCATTAGAGCTCGTCAGTAGTGCATATCCTTGCCACGGCCGGGATTTGAACTCCGGACATTCCAATCATGAGGCAACCGTGTTAACCACTGCGCCATTGACCTCACATTAGGCACGACCGAATCATCAAATCTGAACGCTCAACCACTCTCGCTTGTGAGCAATGATCAGGTTGCCCGATCGTCTCGAGAGGAGACACAGTTACTGCCTGTTAACTCCAATCGATAACCCCGCGATTAGGACTTCCGAGACAGGTCGAGATCACAGAACTCATTAAACCTGCAAGGCGATATTTTAGATTACTGATGAGTAGTCGGGGATTTGGTTTATTTTCAAGTTGACCATCACTCACATTTGATCGCAGCGTTCGCATTCAGATAGACTTTCCAGCCAGCCTCTTTCGAAAAGAAGCACTAGACTCGAGTTTCGCTCTCATTAGAGCTCGTCAGTAGTGCATATCCTTGCCACGGCCGGGATTTGAACTCCGGACATTCCAATCATGAGGCAACCGTGTTAACCACTGCGCCATTGACCTCACATTAGGCACGACCGAATTATCGAATCTAAACGCTCAACCACTCTCCCTTGTGAGCAATGATCAGATTTGATGATTCGGTCGTGCCTAACGTGAGGTCAATGGCGCAGTGGTTAACACGGCTGCCTCATGATTGGAATGGACAGAGTTCAAATCCCAGCCGTGGCAAGGATATGCACTACTGATGAGCTCTAATGGAATCGAAACCCGAATTAGTTGGAGCCTGCACTCTGCTGAGTTTTAGCTGCTTAGAATTTCGGTGCAGAAGTGTCGCTTACATATATCAACATAGAATCTTCAGACAGCCTGGCCAGGTGCGAAGCTTGCGGCATCATGGGCCGCAGTATCAGATGCGAAGACCGATGGAAATATCTAGGATAAATCATTGAATAGACGGCAAACTGATACAAGAATTCCTTATTTGCCTCAAATTGGCATACTCACTGTGAATGAATGTATGTCCAGAAGGCTGAAAAAGAGCTGAGGAAATAACCGACAGAAATAGACTTGAAAAACAGTTCATTTCCTTCGGAAGTTTGAACAAAACCGTTAGAACACGCAGTTGGGTAGATACAAGCATCTCGTACTGACCCGACAGTACCAAATTTACAATAACATGAGGCGGTTTTTGTTTTCATATCACACAGTTAGAGGGGTGGCTGAGATGGACAGTTGATCGATGGGTTAGGAAAGATCACTAAGTCCAGAGCACGGTCAGGCTCACGACCAATTGTTTTGATTACACAGGACGGACTTCGGTCGACTGATTGCGACAGCCTCAGCAAACCGCAAGAATCTGGGACTGGGATGGCGTACTAAGAATCTGGATGCACAGGCCAGATTGAGGACGTGACAACTAGGACCCACCTTAGCGGAATTTTCATGTTAAGAAGTGAGCAAGAGTTAGCCGCAGACATACCTAGTCTGTCATACTGCAAACGCTACATCGATGATACGCCAGTATTCAGTCGGTTCAAGTAGGCAGTGGATAACCTAGTGAAGCGCTCAAATAGTTTTCATCCCAATCTGAAGGCAACGTGTGAATTTTAGACTGACTGTTGTTTACCTTCTCTAGGTATACTCATTAGTCGCCAGAAAGATGGCTCTATTAAAAGAGCAGTCTATAAGAAATCCACGTGGTCCGGTAAACGTTTAAACTCTTGTACTTACACACCAGGCCATCACAAACGCACACTAGGGAATACACTATTCACACGAGCAAAACGAATTTATACACAGCACAGTCTTTTGGAGAAAATAGAGTTGATCACTTCCGTACTACAATCGAATGGTCATCCAAAAAGGTTAATAGAAAGATATAGTGGACCATAACCACCACCACGAAAGGTGGTCACTGTGAGAAAGAACAAGGTCTATATGGATTTACTTTTTAAGCGTGATTACACTATGCATTAAGCAGCTCAATGAGTGACCAATTCGACTAAGCCGGCAATCAACGCAACCGAACTTTGTGCATTAGCTGGAACCCAGAAGCTGTCTGTGCCTTCAGTTAATGGAGATCAGCCTGTGGGTGCCACCTCACACTGTATCTACCAATTTACATGTAATTGCAAAGAAAGTTAGATGGGAAGAACCAAGAAATGTTTGATCTCCAGGTTGAAGAAACGTTTACCAAAATAGTTGGAGAACTCCATATTACCGAGGAACAGCAATGTCGCTGAAACACACAAGCAACCAATGACCACAGTCGCAAGGCATCTTGACCACTGATCACTACATCGATCCGTCTTGTGCATTCATATTCTTAGTACGCCATCCCAGTCCCAGATTCTTGCGGTTTGCTGAGGCTGTCGCAATCAGTCGACCGAAGTCCGTCCTGTGTAATCAAAACAATTGGTCGTGAGCCTGACCGTGCTCTGGACTTAGTAATCTTTCCTAACCCATCGATCAACTATCCATCTGAGCCACCCCTCTAACTGTGCGATATGAAAAAAAAACCGTCTCATGTTATTGTAAATTTGGTACTGTCGGGTCAGTACGAGATGCTTGTATCTACCCAACTGCGTGTTTTGTTCAGAAATACATCTGATCAATTATTTATTAATTTTGGATCGGGAAGGTAATCAAAAAAGACTGTGTGAGGATTGCATCGTCAACAATTTACCATACTTTCTGGTTAGCTGCAAGAATGATAGTTTTGACCAACAGACCGAGAAGATACAGTCATAGTAACAATCGTTCTTTCCAGATTTGCTACTAAACTAGTCTACGGTCTCAGGTAAATTATGGACAAGAAACCCATTAGTGCCGCTGAGCCATGCTTTGTAGCTCTGGATGAACAAAACCGGAATGTTAAATTAGGCGATACGGAAGAGCTAGTGTACAACAGCATTTCAACAAGGCAACAGTAACGAAGAAACAAATTATTGATTCACTTCATCTGTATAAAAATTCTGAAAGGTTAGTCTAGGAGCTGTGAATCTTATAATCGCATCTCTTGTCAAGCCGCATATTACTCATATGCAATGACTTAGGGCACATCTAGCGTCAGTATTCTTACGCTTATTTGTACAAGAGCACATTTCATTAACGCTCAGCATGTTACAACGCGAGGAATTTCAGCAAGGCTTTTAAAGATATTTGGTATGAGATTCCGCATGCCTGCTGCAGACGTAAATGAGTTTGTCTCCCATTGCGGTAACCGAGTTTCATCCTCTACAGGAAATATGCTGGACTATGTGTAACGTACAGTTGGTTCCTCGCACGGTTTAATGTAATACGGGCATGCCGATCAGTCCGCGCACAGTTCTCCTATCCCCACTCAACTGTAACGTGATTCTAGTACTTCTTGTTTGAAACCAACCAACAGCGAATTATGGAAGTTTGAAAATCACAGTTGGGATGATCAGAAATGTTAGGTAAAAATAAACACCATGCTGTGATCGCTCTAATCGCCAGCTAAGCTGTGAAATGCGGTGACTACAAATGGACACTTCAATATGACTGACTTTATCGTTGACAATTTTAGACGTTACTTCCCAAATATAGGATATCGTGAGCTGCCGTCGCATTTTAAATTTGGTGACGAAATTATTAATTTCGAGTTGTTCCATTGTATTTCGTAATGCGTAGTTCAGGAATACCACAGAATATCAGATGGACCGTTGTCTAACCTTTCTTTTGGATTAGTCTTTATTCCGTGATTGCAATGCAATTTATATGCGTAACAGGCGTGAATTGATTTAGATAACAGAAATGCGCGGAAGAGAAGATTGGAAAATCACGTTCTTTTAGCGGGATATAGACGTGATGGGTACGTCTTGTGGAAAACATGGGGGCAGATGAAAGACTAGTCTGTGGGCAAAATTGTTAATATTTGTGAAAGTATTAGAAACAAAATAACTGAATAGCATGGAAACTGGGCGCACATTTAAAGGTGAAGTTTTGATGGAGAGCCCAGGAGTTGTTTTCTGTTGCCCGGAAAGCAGACCCGGCCTGTGGAAATAGCCAATGGCAAGTAATTTCACCAGATGAAGTGTACTGGCAAAAGATTTCAATCGACTACCACAAAAGGGCAAGCGTCAAGCCAGTACATGAGACAGTTGTAACATGATGAAACTGGAAATCCACCAAAATAAGATAAAGTTGTGATATTTTACAAGTTTTAGAGTCAAAACACTGATTGATCCAACGTATAACATAGTGGCTCAGTAAAATATCTTATAATCGCTCATCTTCACACGAAACAAAATTCTTGTCTAGACAGTTTCTCAGTCTAACAACGATTATCTGTCCTCTGCGTAGAACTAAAATTTACTGGTTGCTAGTAAAAGCAAGGGCACGACGACGTCCTCAACAAACTCGCATTTAGGAGAAAAAAAATGGAACAACTTTGATACATACAGTGGATCAACATAAAAGTTTGATGGATAATTCGGCTAGTTGGCTGAAATTACGACTGTCGCTTAGGTGATAACTCTGATCAGTTTACGTCCCAAATTTGTAACGTAAAACGACGAAATGATACGCTTAGCAATTCTCAGTCATATACTGTGAGATTATTGTGCTCCCTTCGGCGATTAAACATTTGCAAACTAGATGTCAAGCCGTACAATCAGCTGAATACCAAAACCGTTAACCCGGGCGCTAAGCTACCGCTCTTCTCAACAATCACAGAATCCCAAACATTCAGTCCTCCTTAGCAAGTTCATCAAAACAGAGTGAGGACATAGTGCGGGATATCGGCATTTTGTTTAGTCTCTAACTTTGGAGAAACTGACTTGTACGAGTACACTGCTCTTGGCATGCTAGCATTGGCTTAGCATCAAGCATGTTGGATATATATGTATACTTTCTGCTGTTTACAAGCAAATCCATAAATAACACTGCCGATTTTCTGGTCGATCGGATACATCAGATAGTTGTGAAGGAATCACCAGTTACACCAGCAGAATGTCCAGCAGCATTAAGGGAGTCAAAAAGACTGGGGATGGTACCTCAATCGTTGTTCCAAGCGTCGTGAACCTGTTTAGAACTCAAGTGGCTGAGCCTTCGAATAGAACCCAATGTTGACTCTTAGTAAATTATGTCCCAAAAGCTTGTAGTCTCGTTGAGTCCCGGATGTTTTTGCTTTCATTTGGAGAATGCATCGAACTGAGGCATCTGACTTCCACTGAATTTTCAAGCCTCAAGAAACCCCTCAACCTGCGGTAAATATTAGCAAGTGGGGTTGACCCTCATGCGTTACGGTCAGGTGTGTGGCTGAAGAGTTCTACCAAAGAACGTATTCTGATTGTAAACCATGTTTCAGATGGTCTGTAGAGATTATCCTTAGTAAAACCACCATCCCTGTGGCAGGGATGAAAAAACAAATCGACCAACGTATGTACACGAGATGAAAGACATGATGGATATTGGATTGGCTATGGAAATTCGAATTATTCCCAGAAATTCTGTTCCATCTGAAGTATGTGTACACTGGGTTCCCAAGACAGTTGCGTCGGACAGAAAATGACCTCCATTCCAATATTCATAGCAATTACTCAAGCTGACATAGACAGGCGTGGATATATTAGAACGACGAACACTTAAAGACAGTGTGAGATGGATCCATTACTATGATCTCAAAATAAATAGACCCCACCGAAGAAGCAAGACGACACTCGATGGCTTACAAACTCTAAAGTTTAGATCAGTGCCAACGGTACCATGTGCCAAACTGTATACAGTAATAATGCCGTCACATGATCATAAGTCATATAGATCAAAATCTGAGATACCTCATTTGCCGATTTGTTGAATCAGACCCAAAAGACAGAGGAATGTTGAATTTTCGCTCTCTACTTCTCCACAGCCGGGCTGCTGCTCAAACATTTTCAGTATCAAAAGACGTTATTAGTGAATATGAGACCCTAAAATTTCCCTAGCTAACTGCTGTAGCCGGTTCGCTTGTACTACGAGCACGTAAACAGATAACCGAATAACGGTCAGTGAGACGACGTATAACGGAACGATAGTCGACGGTAATGAAAAACGGACTACGGAGTATGCAATAGCCCGTAACTTCTCGGCAAACCCAACCACCCGAGACTAAGGCATGAACACAGAAAAGACTGTCCACCGGACAGAGCTCCGTTGTGTCACTCAACCCGAAGACAACACAGTCACAAACCCGACCATATTTAAAGGGGTTGTGACCAATAGGAAGACCAACTTAAAGGCGGACCAAATGATGAGCCGAATAGTACAGAGATGCGCGTAGGCGGGATGAAGGCATATGAACGTTGGGACGCGTAGATGGGGCGTCAGGGATTTGGCAGAAGGAGTGAAGGACGAAGTAGCGCATGACCGTGCCAACTATTAAGGTCACTCGCCAGTGTTCTTTCTTAGCCATTGTCGCACAGTATTTTCGGGGAACTGGCGACCACCCCGACACTAACCTGTCACTTAGACCAACATGTTTTCAAAACCTGAAATACCATTTACAAGGACAGCACTTTTAATGAGCTGACCTAAAAATCGAAGGTGGGCGATGCTTTTAGAGACTACTGGAAGACAAAAAGTAACAGTGAGTATTCGCCAGAGTATTGAATGAACTGGTGACACCCCACTAAGAGTAGCGTTTGCCTGCCATTCGTACAGTAACGAGTTCAGGTCCGAATATCAACAGTGATCCTGATTTATTCCACGGTCTGACAGTTTTGAGCTCGAACGTGTTGTTGACTGCCTCAACGAGGTGAACAACTGTTGCAATAACAAGAACATTAACTTGCATTCAAATGATGGAAACGGAAGAATGACTCTCCAAGATGGTATCGATTCTTTGCAGGCCGATAACAGTGACGATGCGATGGTGAAATACACAGAATATAAAATAATGCCCAGAAGGTGATCGCATGCACCTTCCAGTCTTTCACTGGTCACAGTTCTGAGAGCCGAGCTCATTAACTATTGCTAACCTCGTAGGTTTAATGAAAGTAACAAGCGGCGCCTATAGTGACCTCATGATTAAGTGGAACGATAGCTTAGCAATGTGTCATTAAAACAGATCACTTGACAGTTCTGAGGCAAGTGCTTTTCCATCAAGCTGTATCAACTTGCGCTGTGCAGCGATGGCAGGTCAAGTCATATTTAGGTCCAGGCAACAAAAACTGTTTCGTTATTAGGAAAAACTCATATTTGTCAACACAAACGTCACTACAGCTGTAGGTGAAACTGTACGCTCACTGAGGTGCACACTAACAGCATCTGTTTTAGAAACAGGCAAAATGACCATAAACATAATATTTTGTGGCAAACAGATGAGAGATCTAATCTTGTGGAAATCTGACAAAAACGGTCAGGCACTGTGGACAGTAGTGTATCACAAAACGATGAGTGCAAAACGTACAACACGTCGATACTCAACATGACAACACTATACTGGTTGACGAAACAACACAGTACACGCTTGTAAAATTGACTGCCATCAGTGCTATTCAACCAATTGGTATGTACACGTATTCGGAACAAAATCTTCTGAGGCTAAAAAAATGACAGTTAGTAAGCAAACCAACCAGCACCAAATCAACGGTACCCAGTGTGGGCAAAATTCAAGACTACGGGAAGGTAGGTGGCAACCATGGGAAATAGATACGATAGTTGAGTTTAAGTATCAGGACGTTCGATTTGACGATTTTGTCAGTGACTTCCGATGTGATTTTGTTATACTGCTATGGTTGTATCAAGTTAATTCATCGCGTTGCCCCCATGAACGTGTGCACTCACCGTTTCAATACATTTTATCAGATGTGTCTATCTCTGGATGTTTTCATCATGGTTTTCACACAGTACTTTTAGCATGAGCAGATGGATTACGATAAGCATAAAAAACTAGTGGAACGAGGGGGTAAACAAAAGTGAGAACCACCGATCTGTGTGCTGACAGGTCATTTGCCATCTTTGGTGACTGTAATATCTTAGACATAATGGACTACGTCTACCAGTTCTGGTAATGATGAATATTACTCGCTGTTCGGGGTTTCGACATAAACGGTGTTGGGGTGTGGTCTGAGTTGCCGGTTTAGCTTGCAGTTGTCGTGTACTCATGCTAGTACTGAAGCACCTTGAATGCAACACCAACGAAGTCTGTCCGAAGTGGCGCCGGTTGTTGACATAATTTGGGACAACGTCAACGCTTGCACATTTCGTCAGTTCGCTCAACCTTCAGTGAGCGGAACCAATAGCAGTAAGAGGCGCTGTACACGGTCAGCTGACATCTACGGTACGCTAAGTAATTTCGGTGAATTTTCTCCTTGGAGGTTTCTGCAATAATAATTGCCAAAACTATGCGATGACTACGTGACCTTCATATTATACACGGGTTGGTGTGATGAGAACACCGACGGTCACATTCAATCTAGACAAGTAAAATGCACAAGCCTTAAAGCTTGTGTCTGTCGTGCACGTTTTATTTCACCTCTCCAAAGTTTTAAGCTGTAACGGCCAAACAGCCGGGATAAGTTGCGTCATCACTATTCACAACAGCAAAAATTGTGGTAAAGAAGTTATACAGTTAAACAGTCCGGTAAAAGAGTGGTTGTTTGCACTTTGGAGATGTGAAGTTCAGTTCGATTCAGCGTGTTCTGCATGGCTTCGGGAAATGAGCTTAACAGGGCAAGGTCAGAAGTGCACTCAGTCAGTTAGCTTGTAATCGGGATAAACCTTTTCACAACGGAGCTGAGATACTCCTGGAGAACACCACTTGAAACGACGGAATCCAAGCACAGTTGCCCGTATAATCCCAAACAACACTCGAGACGAGTACTTAATGAGCCCAGTAGTTTGATCGATTTTCTGGTGTTCCATAATGATGGACATGACCCACTACCATAACACAAGGGACTTAGTCACCAGTGACACTGAGATGAACATTGGTTACCAATGCCAGCAAATGTATCAACACCTCTCGTAGTGTACATGCTCTGACACTTGGCCTACGACCTGAAAGATTCTTGCCTCTGATGAGCCCGTTTTTTATACCTTAAATGACTAGATTAATGCGAGACCTATAAAGAGCTGGAATCCGTAGGAATATAACCTGTCCCGTAGGGGTTGTAAAAAGTGCTTTACATCTATAAAAAGCGGAACTATTAATAAATGTCAGTTGTAAAATATTTCTTTAGATTTTTATACCGTTCGGAGTATTGATAAATTCACTACCAATCTGTCGCCACCGTACTTGTAAATACTGGTGAAAGACGGTTTGAATTTCATCTTCAATCCGTTTCAACAGCGCGAAATATATACGGGCTTGAACTTTCCGGGGTTGGCCGTTGGGAGGACAATGGCTTAACGTTTGAGTGTTACCATTATTAAAGTACAATTCATTTTTCCCGAGCTGCTTCTCAAAATGCTATGTTCATTTAGTAGCCACTGAGACTGAAAGTACTAAGTAGACAATATTTGCAATCGCGAATCACGGTACTAGCTGTTTTTAAACCAAACAGCGTACTCCACATCTGCTAAACGTTCTACTAACGGTTGTTCTGATTTTCATTAGCAGTCATCCTACTGATGGCCAGAATTGATCAAACATTGGTCTTTTTAATAAGGTTCGCGCAACCAGTTGAGGTTTCAATTAACATAACGTGCTTGGAACGTGTTCTTTCTCAGATAGAGGAGCCTTTGAAGAATATCTGTTTTAGCTTTCTATAAAACTTGATCTGGGTTACCCGATTAGTTTTAACGCAGATTTTCGATCGAATTCCAGATGACGATCTAGCCGAGATACTTGTACACAATGGCACGATCTGTATCAAAGTGAATACCGCCGAATATCAGATATACATTGTTGGCAGGCCGGTTTGGTTACTCCTGTGTACTCTGGAGGATGATGTCGTGTTCGTTCTACTATGTTGAAATGTGAAAGTCAAGCTTCATATTGTTGCACTAAGTTTCTAAAACATCACTGTGCTGTATACATCTAATTAATCGGAGAGATAGCTTTAGTTGTGAATTATCACACGAAAGCCTACAACATACCGTACACTAGTCAAGTCGGAGCTACATCGTCAGTCGACTGAATTTGTAGTTCACTGTAACATAGAGTAGCGTTCACTAAACATTATATTCTGGCATTAAGCATTGTCTATGGAACATTCATTGATTTCACTGGATAAGAGTTAAGTTATAATGCAGTTCGAAAAAAATACATCAGGTGATTTCTAACTAACAATAATATGCAAATCAGAATGGAGAAACAAAGTGTATGTCAACGATTCAAAGGGGTACGCTCAGTTCAATCCACACAGCGTGAATTGCACTAGCGCCAAATTTAAGTACTTTTGTGGAATATTGTTCGGTGATAATGGAGTTGTGTTGTGAATCTACGTTTGCAAAATGCTAAATTTGATCACGGAACCACATACAGACCGGCTAGTTAGTAAGTTCGTACAGGATTGTGAGCGACTGAATGGTTACATATATATTCAACGGAAACGTTGGAAGATTTAACGGAATAAAAACAAGCGTGAGAAAGTACATTGCCTTACAACCTACCAACCTTGGACAGTTAGACTAGTTGGATAGACATGATGACGTAACAGATAAACCTATCTAAGAACGACGAGAAAAACTAGCTTGCGGATATGCAGGGAGACTGGAACTTGTATATGCGTAGTAAATTGTTAGGCAGGAGAACTGAAACGTCGATTGATTTACAGTACAAATGAAATTTTGAGCATTAGCTGGATGAATAGACTTCAGCTGAAAAGAGGTTGCATACAAGCCAGCCTACCCAATTGGAACGCACGTTTCAGCCAAGGGCCTCTTACTTGCTTAGTTCCGTTTATCAGGTGTGAATATGTCAGCTGGTGATATCTGGACTGTTCGATGAGTAAGTTGAGTTGGTACAATGAGGAGAAGGCTTCAGTCTGATAGCGTCCACAGACTTTTCTTGAGAAGTTGAGTTCCATATATGCTTTCTGCCAATTCTTCACGTTTCAATGTATCCAACTTGTCTGCTAATGATGTTTTTCGACCTAGATGTTAGACCACCTGAAACATGTGAACACCCTGACAATCAGTAGCACAATTTCGACAGTATGTACTAATGACTAAATTCATGGTGTTGACAAGCATGTGATTATCTATGAACCTGTGGGTAAGTCAGGCCTATTATCCTACCGTGATATATTGTGCTATCTTGGCATAGTGGTCAGTCAATTCATTGATCCCGAAGGCTGTATTGACTGGGACTTCAGTCTTACTGTGTTCAACATTGTAAGAGAGGCCAAAGTGGAGCAGTCAGACGAAAAGCATGTGTATTCTCACAGTTGTGTATCGTGATACTGACCACGTGGGAGTGCTCAGATAATGAGGCACGATTCGTCGAGCGTACGGCTGAGCTACTTCATAATCGCGGCATTCCTGATTAATGGAAAAGAGAGTTTGAAAGGATAACCCCCAACAAAAAGCACTTCGACCGTCCATCAGTTGACCGTGACCGCTGACGTTATTCAAATAGGGCAGTGAAATATTCGGTATCATTCAAATATCACATGTGGCTGCAATCGTATTCTCCGTCATCATCATCATCATCATCATCATCATCATCATCATCATCATCATCATCATCATCATCAACAACAACAACAACAACAACAACAACAACATCATCATCATAGACAGCAATATATCTGTGGTTCACACTATTGCTTAACTGCCACACAACCATGAAGAAAAAGCAAACCCCATATAGGAACGACTTCATTTTCCTACGCCAGGTCATTATCTGACAACCTCGAAACTTACACTAGTCGGTCGCGGAGTCAGCGAACAATGCTCGATGTGGAAGACGACTAGCTGGCATCATTAGTACATGACCTAACCATCTAACCCTGTGCAAACGTAGAGACTGGACAAAATAACTCGTCTGACAATCGCTACCAAACACCCGCTTTCTAACCTCCTCGTTACTTACACGCTGGTGCCACCCGATACGAGCGATTGAGCGCAGACATCGGTGGGCAAATACTTGAAGACGGTTCACGTCTTCTAACCTGAGCGGCCAGGTCTCGCTGCCGTAAAGTAATACGGCTCTCACCGTTGTCTTATATACGCGACCTTTTAGCTTCAGAGAAATACCTCTCTGTTGCCAGAGATGCCCCGGATTAGCGAATATCGTCCTAGCTTTAGAGATGCGCGCTTCTATTTCATTCCCCACACCCCCGCCGCCGCCGCCGCCGCCGCCGCTGGTGCAGCTTCCCAGGTATACAAACCGGTCAACAACCTACATGACTACAGTATCTAACATCAAATCTACGTGGTCACAGAAATCAGGCAGCAGCACTTTGCATTTTGAGGCAGCAAAGCGCATTCCGAAGCATCTCGTGGAAGGCGAAATGGCGTCTAGCATTGCTTGTGCTTTTTGAAAGTTGTCAAACAGCAACACCTTGTCGTCAGCATAACCAAAATCAGTCATTCTTTCACCAGGTAGGAGGTCCGTGCCGGCATCTTGTGAGTGTCGGAGACAATCCTCCATTATTTCGACTATGACGAAACTAAACAAAAGTGGTGACAGCGGACAGCCTTGGCGTACGCCGCTCATGGTGCTGAAACTGTCAGACTGCTCACCGTAAACCCTAACCTGAGCTGAAGTATGGGAATAGAGTGCCGACAGTATGTTCACGTACTTTGCGGTTGAACGACTCTAAAAGTGTAGATCGATCCACTGAATTGAACGCACCTTTATAGTCGAGAAATACAAGAATTGTTGGCCGGTGGTACACATGACGCTGCTCCAGAATTAGACGAACAGCAAAAATGTGATCTACACATCCCCGCCCGGGGCGAAACCCTGCCTGTTCCTCCCTAATGTTTACCTCCCGAGCTGCAGTGAGTCGGCGAAGTATAATGGGTGCTACAACCCTAGAAATGACTGGGATCAAACTATTTCCTCTATGGTTTTCGCAAGAGCTCCTGGTACGTTTCTTGAATATAGGGACTATTATCTAGTGACCCCAACTCGGTGGGATAGCGTCCCTTGTCCACACAAGTTGGAACAAATGAATCAAAGCTTTTGCTAACGCCTCTCCCCCTTCTTTGAAACGTACCGGCACGACGTCATCTGGACCAGCAGCCTTACTACGCTTGAGAGCCACAATGTAATTGCGGACCTCAGTCTCAGTGGGCGGTTTCAAGTCTACCGACCAGGGCACTACATCACAAGTTTGTGGCGGCAACGCGGTAGAAGCAGGAGGCCAGTTAAATTGACCCTCAAAGTGTTCCGTCCACCGCTCTAACCTTCTGGACTTATTGTAGATGTGTGTGCCATCTGTCTCGCTGATAGCTTCACTGACAGACGAGTGCCTGGGACCAGTCGCACGGATAAGGTTGAACAGTTCAACAATGTTTCCTGAAGCAAAAGCCGTCTCCATTTCCTCAACTCTTCCCAATAACCAAGCCTCACGATCAGCCTGTAGGCTACGTTTCAGTTTACTACGTACATCTCTTCTACATTTGTTATATGAACTGCAAGAACGCATGTTCCGTCTGGCTTCTAACAACTCCAGGGTTTTCTCCGAAACCCAATGTTTGTTCATTCCATGTACCCCCGTGCCGCATTCCACACTACCTGCTTCACGAATGGCTTGAGTCCAGCAGCAATTGAGATCTTTGGAGTGAGAATTTGTAAAGCAGATGTCTGAGCTTGTTTGATACTTATACTTCACCGACGGTATTATCAGTTTCTCCAACGCCAATCGTTGCTGCCAGTGAGGTCATTGCTTAGCGAAAGTGAATTCAAAACGACAACGGACCAGCACATGATCTGAATCTAGGTACGTGCTCCAATAAGAACGAAAGTCCTGTATGGAACCCCGCCACCTACAACTAACAGCTATGTGGTCTATCTGAGACCAGGTCTGATTCAGAGAGGGAGGGCGCCAAGTATACCAATGACGCGCACGATGTCTAAAACCAATGTTGGCTAAAAACAGCCTATGTTCAGCGCACAGCTGCAACAGTCGCCCGCCATTGTCCGAGCGAGGTGATGCTATCCCAAACCTGCCACCTAGACGAGATTCGGCCTCACCAAGGCGGCCGACCTGGGCGTTCATATCTCCGAGCAGAATGACTATATCAGAACCACCATGTGTCGACAGGAGGAGAGCGGCCAGATCCGAATAAAAGACGTCCTTGACGCCGACCTCACTACAGTCAGTTGGAGCATAAGCAGACACAACGAGAAGATTTCTGACGGTTTTGCGTCTAGAACTGACCCTAGCAGAACCTGCCAAGCGGACGGCACAAAGTCTACTATTCACAGGAATCCAATCTAGCAATGCGGCTGCGGCCGTCGTGCTGAGGACTATACCTACTCCAGCTTGACCGGTGACGGCGGCCGGAGAGTCACCTGAGGTGTATAACCAGTATCGGGTAGAAAGTGCAGGTGCTGTTAATTCCATACGTTGACTACTGTCGTGGATTCTAGTCTCCGAAATACAGCAAACATCGATATGTAGCGAGTCCAACGTTCGTGCGAGAGCAGCCTGTTGACCTATCTGTTTCAGAGTACGAACGTTGAAGGCACCTATATTAATTTGAGTTCTAGGTCGAAGCACAGGTCGAAGGAGGTCTGAGACTGAGTGGCGAGAGCTGGGACTTATCGGCACAGTGTTTCTACGATTAATTATATCTGCTGTGGGACCTGCAGAGAAGTTATCAGAATTGGGAATCGGGAGGTGCCCGAGAGCTAAATTTGATAAGACAGTGGGGGAGGGGTCAGCAGTAGCATGTTTTCGTCTATCCACCCTGCTGTATGCAGCAGATAGGGCGACACAGTTTATACTGCGAGACGGCCGATGCAGTATGGAATTGTTTATGTTGTGCGGATTCTTAGTTGTGTGTGGGCTGAGATACTGCCAGGACGCCCAGACCTAGGCAGGAGAACGATTAGGGTTCTCAACCAAAGCCTTTGGCTCAATAGCCTGTACCGCAAGGCAGCGGGTGAGTGGCGGTGTACCAAAAATGTTACGTTTTTCGGGGAGAGATGCCAACCATCTTCCAACCCCCAACCTGGAGGACCAGGAGACTGTGGTTTGTCAGACCTCTACCTGTATTTTCCGTAAGCAACAGTGATCATAATCAGTAGTCAATATTTTGTTCACGACACTCTCAGATTAGGTAAGACTCTCAACGCCAAATGAGCCAAAATATTGAATCGTTGGTTGCGGATGTGATCTTCAAGTACAAGTACTTCACGGTAGTTTGTACGTCGGAATTTTGGGTCAGGAACCCGGGGTGGGGTTTTTCGAGTTAAGTCACTGCTCCAACACAAACGACCGGGAATCATCAGAAGCTATCGTTCTCCCAACAGTGACATTGTTCACCCATCACGAGTTTCTTCGTCTACTTTTCTTCCTTCTACAACTTATCTGTCCTCTATTCTTTGGCGGGGATAAATGGTAGTCATTGGCGACTTCATTGTCCACACTCTCAGACAAATCGATCAGCAAGCGGCCCTAGCGAGTACTGTCTGAAGTCTGGAGCGATCTGTGTTATGCGTCAGAAACGCTAGTTTACGACTCTACCACCGTTACCAATTTGAGTTCACCTCTAGATAACTCACACACCAAGCGCTTTTCTGTCGAGTATCTGATGAGGCCATGCTAGGATGGAAATCGCCGTGAGTTCCACAGCAGATCAGTGTTTGCTCGATTAGATCCCAGTGAAAAGTCGCCTGTGTACAGCCAGTCTCAATTCATCTGTTAAAGTCTGTCAACGCAAATCAGAAAGCGTTGCGTATTCATTATGTCAGTTTACGCTTCAACAGACGGTTGTTTGGATGCTACCAAGGTTTCTTTCTATGACGCCCTCGTTGACCTTCGGAAGCACACAAAACAATCTGACATCACACTGAAGGGGGATTTGAATCCTCAGCTTGGTCATCTCTCTCCCGAGGAGAACCGGCGGAGTGATGTGTTCAGTGTTCCGGCACAAAGTACTGAGAGTCGCCAAAGACTGATTCAACTGTGCGCCTCCCACTGCCTGTGTTGCATGTCTAATCGGGTTCAATCAACAATCCTTACAGGCTGCAACTACGTCAGAGAGAACATCACCCCAGAGAAATAAAAACCATAGAGTCACATTTACAAGCGTTAGCGTCATTTTTAAGCGAGTGGATGAATGAGGCGTTGGGCGTTGAGGGCGCGACCAATCAGAACGCAGCTTGAGTCTTGGCACGAGTGTGGGGCAAACAGGCGGCCTTGATGAGTACACAACAGTCTGCACATTAAGCTTGTCGAGTTGTAATGTGGGAAAATGCATTATGTCGTACTGAGACCGTCCTGTGTTTCTCAGCCATCGACACAACCTGACCGTACATCAGTTAGTTGCTGGTGGCGCAGCCCAGAATAATGTCGCACATATCACAGCAATCACCTGGAGGGGAGCATGCTAATGTGCTTGCCTGTTTTGTTTTGTCGTTTGTCAAGATGTCAATATGTACCTAAGTAGAGAATACCTAACTGGCATCCGAGCGAAGAAAGTGTGAAGAATACTTACAAGTAAGCGCGAGAACCTAGTGAACACTGAGAAAACATCGTGGCAGTTTTGATAGCTTGTTTTGAAGAGGTGTGTTCCAAGGGAGCTGTGCTTTTGGGCCAGAACTAAAGTCTGTATCGTCTGTCCACCTCATACGCAAGCGTGCCTTGGCTGAACTTGGCTCTGAATATGATGACGACCGTTGAGAATTCAAGTGCACGTTGACTAAAAGCTTGTCCAAAAACCATAAGCACCAACTGGTCGAACAGTCGAAGAAGGTGGAAATGACCTTTTTGTCTGAGAAAGACAAAATGGTTTTTTCCTGATCCGTGAATGTACTGACCGTCAGGTTGTAGATGAGAACACGTGATAAAAATGTCTCACTTGTCACCAGTCAATCACGTTGATTTGACAGGTGGGCTGAACATTTTGAGAAACAGTTCACATGGAGACGACGGGACCCGACGGGTCAGCCATTGCGTTCCAGATGGCCCCTTGTCGGTAACAGAAGTGGCCCTGGAGCATAATTCATCGGAGAGTAACACGGGTCCTAAACCAGATCCCCTCCCTTCTTCTCTTTCAAAAGATAACACCAGAGCTGACGGGACTGTTTGAGAAGGTTTGAAAAGCTGGAGAAGTACCTCGTGATTGGTGTTTATAACCAGTAATTCCCGTTTTGATAAAGGGAGCCTGAAATCTATGAGACAACCACAGACACATCAGCCTAATGTCCGTTCCATCCAAGTTATGCTCTGGTTTTATATTGCGTCAGCTCACTATACCCAGATTAGGTCATGTACGTGAAGAATAGACAGGATTCCGGTTCAGTCGTCGGTGTGTTGATCACATTTTTATCCAGCAACGAATCTTGGAGCATCGGTACTCGTATAGACAGCCGACGGTCGTAGTCTTTCAGACCTAAGGCCGTTTTCGATTCGGTCGCCCATAACGTCCTCTGGAATTGCGTTTTCCGTAAGAGATTTCCTGCGAGATACGTAAGCCTAATGGAACCACTCTATATCTACTCTCCAAGAACAGTGAGGGTCTATAGACAGCTGTCCCGGGCGTTCAGCACTCGCAGAGGTGTTCTTCAGGAGTATCTAATTTCTTCTTTCCTGTTCAACTTCGTCGTCGACGACATTCTTCAAAGTGTGCCTGCGAAGTCCAGTCAGATTTGTGTTGAACTGCCTAGCGTTAGGTTGATCGACATGGAGTATGAGAATGATACTGTCTTACTTAGTCCCTCTGAGAAAGACGTGCGGGCCATGCTGAATAAGGTGAGTGGCTGGGCTGGTTTGTATGGAATTCGTTCTGCACCTTCAAATTGCAGTGTTGTTGCCAGATTGAAGTATTCCCCCTGCTTACAACTAGTTCGCTTGAGACTGTGAACACATACTTGACACTATCGCATCAAACTGCATTATCGCTGCTAAGGTATCAGCCAGAACAAAAAAGCAGGCGTTATCTTTGTCAGCCTGCGTCATTTGTCATTTTGAAGAAGTGTCCGCTGAGTGAAGAATATGCAGTGCTTCTATGCGTCCTGTTTTGCTCTGTAGTTTAGAATCGTGGCCTGTTCAAAACGAATAAGTTAACAGGCTTGATTTATCTGACCACCGATGTCTCCCCCAATTAGCCCACAACAAATGGGATAGTCGTTTGAGCAACATGATAGTTCGTCGAGATGTAATGCAGAATGTTTGCGATGCGCGATGAATTAGTTAACGAATCACGCCACGTAGGCTGCGGTAGTTGGACCACATACAGTACATGCCAGCTGAAAGTTTACCATATCAACTTTTACATACCGTGATCACCATCAGTTGGGTAAAACCGTGTGGTGGTCAAGCAAAAAGGTGGTCGCGAAAAATGAAGAACCCTACCGCTCCATTGAGCAAAGTGGATAGATGTCACCTGTATGGATCTGGACATCGTCATCATTCAAATCACTGGTTTGAAGTGATATCGGAGATGGCGATGTGCTGTAGTCGATGGCACACCTACATTCGCATCATATCCAGTTCTTCCGTTTAGTATCCTTTCATTAATTTATGGCATATTAATTTCTTCTTCTAGGATGTTACACGTCACTGCTGACGTGAGCAGCCGCATGATCCACAGTACTTTCTGGTCAGGCTGAAAGCTTTCGTAAATGAACAAACGAATAGGCTGCATCTACGCCTTACGGTCTCTGTATACCTCTACGTATATATATATATATATATATATATATATATATATACGTGCTGATTACATAGCATCATTACTGCGTTCAGCATGCCCGGCAAAAGACAGGTGGGCGAAGTGAGAGATAACCAACCCGGAACGAATATTCGGATATTTCCAGAAAAAATCATTCACCTTCGAAGTTATCCGAAGGGAACTATGGAATCCTCTTCAGTTAGAAGTAGACAGAATGCTTTTCCAAACAATCTACCGCAATTAATCGTAAGATTACGAGTTAGTATGAGGCAGTAAGCATAAAACTGTCGCAAAAAATGAATTATTCTGTCTTGAAAAATCCACTGAGTCCGTTAAGACGATGGACGAATGTGAGTGATCATCTCAGTGGGTAACAAGTACCGTCTGCTTTTCCTGGACAAACTAACAGCCATGCATTCATAAGCATTTTTGTCATGCGAGTGTCTCTATCCGAAGGGTTAGTCCTTTCCGTTATAGTGTCATCCAAAATACATTTCCGTATTTCACGAGAAATCGAATCAAACTATGCGACTTCAAAAGCACAACTATTAACCATCCAATATTCAGACACTGTTGACTTCTTATGACAGCACAATATAAACATATGCTTGCTTTCATATACACTATTATCATGAGGATTTGACAATCGACCAGAGATTTTTCAGTAAAACTATCAAAAATATTTCGTGGCCACCGATATAAGTGAGCTGAATTTCTTCAATAACAGCGCTGTCTATAAGCAAATGTGTGATTAACTAATGATTTCAGTTAACCATTGCATTAGCACGACTGTCTTCGGGCGAGATTCATTGTGTACCACACACAACTTACCCTAATCACCTCATTTTAAACGATCTTCACAGATCATCAGATGATCAGTTGAAGAGAAAACTATCTAAGTATTCCACCAAACATCCCAAAGTGACCTTAAAGATAGGTCAAAAGTTCCAACAGGTGAACTATGGAGGGAAGTAATATTCGAAGTGACTAACTATCGAGGAAATATGCTACAAAGAACAACAGAAAGCAATTGCAGACCTCTCTTCAAAGAGATAAGACAAAGGGACGAGATTCGTTGGGGATGCGTATGGTCACAATGGAACTTCAGTGTCCGATCGTCATATTGTGTCAGTGAAATGAATCAAAAAATTAAGTTTCAACAAATAAAGGTTTCACCACCGTATGCTCAGTGTTCCCTTAGTTCGAGCCACTCAGCTTCAGTCATTAAAAATTACCGGTTCGTGTTTCACTCTCATGATGAGTCCGAACAAGAAAGCAACAGTTCAGTCTAAAACGTGGACTTGGGGATGTGTATCGGAAAACATTATGTTTCAAGGTACCATACAAGTTGGTATTACCATCCACTATGTGTACACATGAATGTATTCATAGGTATTCACGTACAGCTACATATCCCTGAAACGCTAAGTCGCTCACGGTATGTCGTGACAAATCCAGAAGACGAAACGAACTACAAATAATTTATACATTTTCTAGTTTATCTGTTATTTAACAATCGTGGCAGTCTGTCACTCTGCTATGACATATGAACATACATACATACACATATACTTGTATACCAATGATCACATATACTATAAATATTTAGTAAACATGGTTTTATACGTATATCTCTACAGAACACCACCAGGCCATAATATTCCAGAAAATAGAGGCATTAAAATCAAGGTGTCCAATTTGTGCCGCGGGAGACTGTCTGACTGCTAGGACAATCGAATCATACCTAAACGAGGAAAACAAGATAATTAATCGTAGTTAGTTCTGTGGTTCGGATTTGACGTTATATTTAGCGGCCCATAGTAAGTAATCACAATGATGCAATAAAATACGTCATGGCATGTTTCGTGCCGTGCACTCTGATTCACAACACATTTCAGCCATATTTACAGCCACTTACGACCACAGGAAGGAGTATAATGCCAACGGTATATGGAATCATAAAATCACTCTTAACGTGAATCAAACCGAATAGTCCCAGATAATATGTGTAAGAATAAATAACGCCAGTATGCAAACTGTGAAATTCTAATGCGAGGCACAAATCAAACGTGATCAGTGCACACATTATTAGTCTA